>MU396853.1:0-47679 GCA_022578855.1 Nemania serpens | reverse complement strand
ACTTTTATAATATTTAATTTAAATTTTATAATATTTTAAAATATTATATTATATTTTATTAAATAAATATAAAAGCTATTTTAGTTAAACTATTAGTATATTAATACTTTATAAATAATTTATTGCTATTTATTTTAATAAATATAAATATTGCTAATAATAATTAAATATTTACTTTTATTACTTTTTTATTTAAGCTAGTTACTTTTTTTTAGCTTTAAAAACTTTTAAATTATAATATATAAGCTATTTTTACTTTATTTTTTTGCTTAATTTTCTTTTTATATATTTAGTTTTAAATAATATAATTTTTATTATAATTAATATATTTTAGCTAAGTTTTTATTTTTTTAATTAAATATTTTTTTTTGCTTTTTTAATATTTTATTATTATATAATAGCTATATTTAGCCTTTTTTTAGCAATATTAAGCTATATATTTATACTTATAATAATTAAAGCACTATATTATTTTAATTTTTATTATAAAAAGTTTATAATTAAATATTTAAGCTTTTTATAAAAAGCTATTATTATATAGCTTTTTAGCTTTTTTTATATTATTTATATATAAATATATACTAATAAATATTGCTTTTTTATTTTTAAATACTATTATTTTATATTTTATAACTATAATATATATATTATATAATAGCAAAAAAAAGTTTTTATTTAATTATATTTTTTTAATTTTTTTTATTAATATACCTTTTATTATAAAAGCTACTTTTTTTTTTATAGCTTTAATTTTATTTTAAATGCTTTAATTACTTACTTTTTTTTATTTATATTTTTTAGTATACTTTTTTTAAAAATAATAACTATATTATTACTAAATAGCTTTTTTACTATTATTATACTACCTTTTGTAAAAGCAGTATTAATTATAATAATAATAGCTATTAAGTTTTAGTTTTTAAAGTTTTTAAATAATTTTTTTACCTTAATAAGGACTTTTTTATTATATTTTGCTAAAACTGCTTTATTATTTTATTTTAACTATATTATAGCTATAACTTTTATTTATATTTTTAATTTAGCAATATTTAAAAATAAGTTAGTTTAAATAACCTTTTTTAAAGTTTTTTTAAAGTAATAATATATAATTAATATATTTTTGTTATTATTATTTAGTTTGCTTATTTTTTGTTATATTTTTGCTAAATTATTTACTAAATATACTAGCTATTTCTTTTTTATATTTTTTTAAAAAAAAAGCATTTCTTTTACTTTTTTATCTTTTAATAGCTATAGTACTAGTTTAATAAATCTATTAATAATTTCTTTTAGTTTTAAAAGCTTACTAGTAGCTTTATTTTTATTAAAATACTATTATATTATAGTTGTATTAATAATAATTTGCATTTTTAGCTTTAATAAGTTATTAATAAATAAGTTATTTATTATTATTTCTATATTTGTTATATTATATACTATTTGCGGCCTTAATACGACCTAGCTACCTTATTATAGCTTATATTATCTTTTAAATATAAGTAATTATTATTAATTTTAAAGTATGCTTACTAAATTATAAGCAAATCTTTTAAAATCTAGAAAAAGTTTTAATTATTTTATAATATTTTTATAATATTTAATTTAAATTTTATAATACTTTAAAATATTATATTATATTTTATTAAATAAATATAAAAGCTATTTTAGCTAAATTATTAATAAATTAGTATTTTATTAATAATTTATTATTATTTATTTTTATAAATATAAATATTATTAATAGTAATTAAATATTTATTTTTATTACTTTTTTATTTAAATTAGCTACTTTTTTTAGTTTTAAAAGCTTTTAAGTTATAATATATAAGCTATTTTTACTTTATCTTTTTACTTATTTTTTTTTTTATATATTTAGTTTTAAATAATATAATTTTTATTATAATTAATATATTTTAGCTAAACTTTTATTTTTTTAATTAAATATTTCTTTTTATTTTTTTAATATTTTATTATTATATAATAGCTATATTTAGCCTTTTTTAACAATATTTAGCTCTATATTTATATTTATAATAATTAAAATATTATATTATTTTAATTTTTATTATAAAAAGTTTATAATTAAATATTTAAACTTTTTATAAAAAGCTATTATATTATAAAACTTTTTAGTTTTTTTTTATATTATTTATATATAAGTATATATTAGCAAATATTATTTTTTTATATTTAAATACTATTTCTTTATATTTTATAACTATAGTATATTTACTATATTTAATAAGTATATATATTTAGCGTAAATTAAAGTATAACATTTATATTAAAAAAAGTATAAACTATTTAAGCTAGGTTTAATATAAAGCTAAAGCTTAATAAGTATGCTTATTTAAGCATAGTATAAGTAATTAATAGTTTAGCTATAAGCAAATTTATTTTATTTATACTTTAAACGCTAGCTTAACTGTTTATTACTAAGTAGTATACTATAATAGCTATTAGTTTTAAATATTATATATAATTAACTATAAAAACAAACAAAAACAAATAACCGGTTTTAAAAATAATAAATAAATAAGTTTTTATTAAATTTATAATAAATTATATATATATATACGTTATTATAAGTATAAAAATTATATAATAAGTTTTTATAAATAGTAGAGCTATTTATTTACTATATATAATAGGTATATATATTTAGCGCAAATTAAAGTATAATATTTATATTAAAAAAAGCATAAACTATTTAAGCTAAATTTAATATAAAGCTAAAGCCTAATAGGTGCGCTTATTTAAGCATAGTATAAGCAATTAATAGCTTAACTATAAGCAAATTTATTTTACTTATACTTTAAACGCTAGCTTAACTGTTTATACTTATGCTTACTATTGTTAATTTATTGATTTTTTTTTTTTTTTTTTTTAAATTAGTATATACTAACCCTTTTTAATTAAGCATATACTAATCCAAATATAGTTAAGGTAAAAACTAGCCCTACTAGTAAAATTATAGAAAAGTGCTATAACTTTATAAATAATTTCTCTTTTTTTTTTTATAATAACAAATTTTAAAATAGGTTTAAAAAAAAGCAAATCTAGGTTAAATTTAAAGCTAACCTAAGTAGCTATTTTTAAAAAAACATTTTAAAGTTTAATTAGCACTAATTTATACTATATATAACCTAAATTTAAGCTTACTATGCTAAAATCGCTTTCTGCTAAAAGCCTGCTAAAAAAGCAGCCTATTAGGCCTTTTTTCTTAGCTTTCTATTATAAAGATATATTTATAAGTATTTTTTAAAGCAAATTTATCGCTAATTAATTCAGATTAAAATTCTATAATAATAAATAAGCAAGAATAATTATATATTTATTATATCTATTATATAACTAAGGTTAGTTTAAAATAAATCTATATTAAATTTAAGCTTAACTTAGTTTTAATAAAATCTTAATATATTTTATACTAACAATATTAGCTTAAACTTTACTAAGTATATTTATTATATTAAAACTTATAAAAACAATTGCTAAAGCAGTTGCTATAAAATAAATTAGCAGCAAATTTATATTAAATTTGCTATTAATTTAATAAATTAATTATATTAATACTAACGTTAAATATAACTAAAATATATTTGCTACTACTTATACTACTATTTATTATAACTAAGTTAGCAAAAATATTTATTATACTTTTTAGAAAATAAAAAGTATATATTAAGTATAAATCTATATTAAATTTGCTACTAATTTAATATAGCTAAGCTTTAAAAAACTATTAGTTTAATTAAAAACTAATTTATATTAAATTTAACTTTTATTTACTATATACTTTTTTATACTAAGAAAACGTAGGCTTAAGCTACTTTTACTTAAAAAAATAAAAACAAAAATAATAATAACAATAATAATAAGCCTGCTTTTAAAACTAATACTAAATTAATATTAAACAATATTTTAAACAATAAAAATAAATAAGAAAATAAAAGCAAATTATATATACTTTTAAAGCAAATTTAAAGCAGAAATATTTTAATTTTTTAGCATTAAATAACTACTATTAAAATTAAAACAAATAGTTTTTTTACGCTAAATATATAACAAATTTATATTAAATTTCGCTATTTTAAATATAATAGCTTAAAATTAAGTATAAATATATCTTAAATTTGCTTAAGCATAATTTTTATTTCTTTATAGTTAGAATAATTTAGCTACTATTTCTTAGTATATAAATTAAAAGTAGCGTTATACTTAAAACAAACTATTTATTTATTTACAATTTTTTAGCTAAAAAGGTTTTATAATAGCATTTAACTATATTAAAAAACTAACGGCTTAATAGTTTAATATTGCTTTTACTTATTCTTATATTATAGGTATATTATATTATGCTTTTATAAAAACTATAACTTAAATATATTTTTTAGTTAATATTTAACTAAAGCAATTTATTTTTAAATATTTTATAAGCTTTAAGCTTTAAAAAAGCGCTAAATAAAAAGTAAAAAAGTAGCGCCTTATTATTTATATATTTAAAGTAGCTATCTTATTAAAGTAATTAGCTTATATAAAATACCAAATATAAAAATACTTTTATTATACTTATAATTATATTAACTTTAAAGTATTTTTAGTTTATTTTTATTTTATAAAATAAAATTTAAAAGTAATCTTTTTTTATTAATAGCTATATTATAAACTTTAAAAGCTTAACTATATTTTATTTCTAAAGTAAATCTAAGTTTTTATTATTATAAGTAATTTTGCCTAACTAAAGAAATCTATGCTATATTATTATAAAAGTAGCATTTATTACTAAAGTATTTTTAGGTTTTTTGCTTTAAGTAGCTATTTCTAATACTAAGTTACTAATAAGTTATTTTAAAATTAAAGCTTTTTTAAGCGCTCTCTTTTTATAAAAAAATAAATAAGTAGCTTTTTAAACTAGCCGCTTTAAGTACTAGCTATTAAAAACTTCTATATTAAATTTAAAGTCTATATAAACTAAATATAGTACAAATAAGTATAAGTTTATTATTAAGCCTTAAATTGCTTATTAAATTAAGCTATAAGCTTTATTATATATTTATTAAGCTAAGTTTGCTTTAAGAGCAGGCTATAGCTTTACTTTATAAAAAAGGTACTATTTTTTATACAAATATACTATAAATTCGTAATTATTTTAAGTTAATTTAATTAAGCTTATATATAGAAAGCAAATATAATTATTCTTATAAATTATAATAAACTAGTATATTTAGCTTATAAAGCATAAAATAAAGTTTTTTTTAACAAGGTTTGCCATTATAAACATAAATTAATTATTAATATAAAATTAGTATATAAAAAAATATCTACTAAGCTATTATCTTTTAAAGTAACTTATTAAACCTAAAAGTTAATATTATAACTTACTACTAGTATAAATATAATTTATAGCAAATTTAAAAAAAGCAAATTTTTTATTAATATATTTATTAAGCTTGCTTATGCTGTCGTATTATTTATATAAATAATAACAGTCTAAAAAAACTATACTATATATTAGTATTTAAAAGCTATTTAAATTGCTATTATTTCAAAAATATTTATGCTTATTTTAGCCTTACGTTTAAGCCGTAAATAACTATATGCCTACTTTTTTAAAACTAAAAAATAAGCTTTCTATTTATTTAAAACTAAAAAACGTTTATACCAAAAACTTCTAATACTTAGCCTAAAAGCGTTAATAAATAAGTAAACAGTATAGCAGTTATTACTAATTAATAAATATATGCTATTAAAGTTTATAAAAAATTCTGCTACTATAAAAGGTTTTTTTTTGCATTTTTAAGCAAGTAGTAAAACATTTATAAGCTAAACTTACTAAATAGTTCTTAAATATTAAATAAAAATAACCTACCTAATAGAACTACTATTAAATAAAAGCTGAAGTAGCCTGCTAGCTTTTTAATCTTTTTTTAAAATAAGTATAATTTTACTAACGCTTTAAATACTATTTAGTTTGCTTTTTCTAGTTTTTTTTTAAAAAGGTAAGCCTATATTAATATAGTATTAATTTTAATTCCTAAGACTTTAAAGCAAATACTTTTGCTATTTTTACTTTTATTTAAAATAAGCTTTAAAATATCTAATAACTATAAATACTTTTTATAAATAATTGGTACTAAATATATTTAGCTTAAAGCTACTGTAAATATAAAGTCGTTAAAGTAGTAAATTAAGCTTAAAAATAAAAGCAGAGCTTTTAATATCTAATAAAAGCTTTTAGCAAATAGGTTAAATAAAAATAAGGCTATTTAAAGCTTAAAGAAAAGGCAGTTTTTGTAAAAAAAGCAGCCTTTTTATTTAAACCTAAAAAGCTAGTATTACAAATTTACTACTAAAACAAAATAAAATACGTTTTTTAAGTCTTTTTTAACTAAGTAAGCCTTTTTATCTAACCTATATACTATTTTAAATATATACTAAATAGTTAAATATTTTAGCGCTATATAGTTTAATAAAATTTAGTTATTAACTAATCTTACTTTAAGGAATAATAGGTAGTATATTTAGCACTATTTTTTGTTAGCTTTAGAAATTAGCTTTAAAAAGGAGTATAAAAGGCCTTTTAAATCTAGTACTTCTAAAATTTATTTTAAAGCTAGATCTGCTTTAATTTATAATTTAATTACAAAGTAGTCGCTATTAGCTAATTTTAAATTGCTAAACTATTCTAGCTTTAAAAAGTTAATATAACTTAAAAAGGCTTTAAACGTTAAAATGCCTACTAAAGTATTTTTTAAGTTATTTAGATAATTTTGCAGCGCTTTTTACTAATATTTAAAATATAATAAAAATAAAAACCCTATTAATTAAAGTAAAAATAAGTTAAAAACTATATATACTAAAACTATATTTATTATTAGTTATAATAAAAGAAATAGTAAATAAAAAATTAGTAAAATAACTAATAAAAATATTGCTTTGCTTTTTTTAAAAGTTTTAATTTTGTTTTAAAATTTAAAAGTTTTTAACTTTAGCTTAATTTATTGCTAGCTTTTATTAAGTAGTATAATTTATAAGTTTAATAAGTTTATAATACCACTTTTTTTAAAAAAAGTAGTTATATTATCTTAGGCTTTCTTTATATAGTCTTTTTCTTTATAATCTCTTATATAGCATTTATATATATACTTTTTAATATATCTGCTAAAGCTAAATCCTTAGTTATACTTGCTTTTGTTTTAGTAAATATAAACCTATTTTTTAGCCTAGGTTTAAGCTTTTTGCTAATTTTTATTAGTATAATTACTACCTTTATTTGGATTAAAAGGCTAAATAAACTAAGCTTTCTTTAATATTACTATTAATAAGTAGCTATATTCTTATTTTTAATTTTACTTTAACTATAAAGTAGCTATATATAGTATTATTAAGTAATACTTTATTTTTGCTATTGTAAATATAATTACTAGCTTAATTTTATAAATTATTATTAATTTATATATAATTTAGCTAAAATTATTTATAGCTAAAGCTATATATATTTATAATTTAAAAAGGCATAAATAAATTGCTATAAAAGTTAAGAAATAATATATCTAAAGTTTAATATTACTACTATAAGCTTTTAGTTTAAATAGTAATATCTATATTATAATATTGCCTGTTTAACTAATATATAAAACAGTAGCTAAACTTAAAATATATATAGCCTTTATTTATAGCTTAATTAAGCTAAAAAGCTTAAAATTGCTTTAAAAAATAGCTATAATTTACTTTTAGTTAATTTTTAAAAATACTCTAGCTATAGTTTATATAATAAAAAATAACTTATATATTTTATTAAATTTATATATATTATTTACGCCATATATTTAGGCTTTGCCTATAGCTAGTAACTCTTTATTTTTTATCTACTGCTTTAGCTAGCGCTTATTAAACTTAAGTTTTTTATAGCGCAAAAGTAGTTTGTAGTACTAAAAGGCCTCTTTAGTAAGAACCGGTATTTTAGTAGTATTTACTTAGGCGCGCTTTTCTATTAGCTATTATAAGCTTTTGTTAGCTTAATTTTATATCGGAATTATACTTAGAATTACTATTTAGTTTTTAAGTTAAAGTTAAGCCAAAAAGTTATATGCTAATACTTTATTTTTCGGCAGTTAGCTTACCGCTAGTTTAGCTAGTATATTTTTAAACACATTTTTAGTATAATAAAAAGCTATAATAAAAAATAATAGCTTTTCTTAAATTAAATAAAGTAAAATATATAATAATTATACTATAGCTTAATTATTAATAAGTTTTCGTTAAATTTACAATAAATTATATATATATATACGTTATTATAAGTATAAAAATTATATAATAAGTCTTTATAAGCAGTAAAACTACTTATATATTATATAGTAGCAAAAAAGAGTTTTTATTTAATTATATTTTTTTAATTTTTTTTTTTAGTATACTTTTAATTATAAAAGCTACTTTTTTTAATAGCTTTAATTTTATTTTAAATGTTTTAGTTATTTACTTTTTTTTGTTTATATTTTTTAATATACTTTTTTTAAAAATAATAACTATATTATTATTAAATAGTTTTTTTGCTACTACTATATTATCTTTTATAAAAGTAGTATTAATTGCAGTAATAATAGCTATTAAGTTTTAGTTTTTAAAATTTTTAAATAATTTTTTTATTTTAATAAAAACCTTTTTGCTATATTTTGTTAAAATTGCTTTATTATTTTTATTTAGCTATATTATAGCTATAATTTCTTTTTATATTTTTAATTTAATAGTATTTAAAAATAAGTTAGTTTAAATAATCTTTTTTAAAGTTTTTTTAAAATAACAATATATAATTAATATATTTTTATTATTATTGTTTAGTTTGTTTATTTTTTGCTATATTTTTGCTAAATTATTTACTAAATATATTAGCTACTTTTTTTAAATTTCTTTTTAAAAAAAGCCTTTTTTTTACCTTTTTATTTTTTAATAGCTATTATACTAGTTTTATAAATCTATTAATAACTCTTTTTAGTTTTAAAAGCTTATTAATAGTTTTATTTTTATTAAAGTACTATTATATTATAGTTATATTAGTAATAAGTTATTAATAAATAGGTTATTTATTATTATTTTTATATTTATTATACTATATATTATTTATAGCTTAAATATAACCTAGTTGCTTTATTATAGCTTATATTATTTCTTAAATATAGGTAATTATTATTAGTTTTAAAGTATATTTGCTAAATTATAAGTAAATCTTTTAAAATTTAGAAAAAGTTTTTATAAAGCTATAATAAGTTTAATAAAGCTTTTAATAAAGGTTTTTAATATATATTTATAATAAGTTTTAGCTTTTTTAAACGTTATTTTATATAATATGCTATATTTTAAAGTTTTTAATTTTTTTTAATGCTATATAGTAATTTATACTTAGCCGTTATAAAAATATATTCTTAAAGGTTATTTTATTAAATATATTAAAGTATTTATAATATTTTTAAAGTATTAGCTTTAAAGCTACTTTTTATAACTTTTATTTGTTTTAGTTTAATATTTCGTGCTTTTTTTGCTTAATTATTTAATTTAGCTTATATAATATAATAGTTTTATAATTTTTAGTATTTTGCTATTTTATTATAAAATTAAATATATATATACTTATTATAGCAATTTTTATCAGTTAATATATATATTATTTTATAATATTATAATATAATTTATATAATCTTTTAGTATTTTTTAGTATTTTAATGTTTTTTAAAATAATTAATTACTTATATATATAAAATAAGTGCTAATAAAGCTTTATAGTTATTTTTATTAAGTATTTAAGTTATTTTGCTAAGTTTTTTTTATATATAATTAAACTTTTTATTTAAGCTAACTTATAAAAGTTTGAAAATAATTTTAGAAGTTATAGTTAAGCAATTTTATTTAAAGGTCTTTTTTTAATTTTTTAATTTTTATATATAGTTTTAAACTTAGTTTAATTTTTTTAAGTTTTAAATTTAGCTAGTATAGCTATTATAATATTATTAGTTTTTTAAGTTTATTATTTTAGCATATTAATTTATATTCTCTTAATAGTTAAAATTAGTAATAAAGTTACTAGCTTTATTTATAAAAATGTTTAGTAAGCAATATTTAGGTTTTTAATTTATAAGAAAAATAAGTTAATAATATTTAGTATTAATAAGTATATTATAATAATTAAAAAACTTTTTAGTAATAATAATATTATATTTTATATTTAAAACTAATAAAAGTATAATAGGTATAATTTCCTTTTATATTTAAAAATAAGCTTTAAAAGCTATATTAATTTTTCAAATAGCTTTTTTATTATGTTTTATAATAATAATTAAGTTAAAGCTTATAATTTGCTTAATTTAAAAATGCTTTAATACTTTTATAGCAAATTTTATACTAATAAATAAATATATATTAGCTTTTATATTAGCTAATAATTGAGTAATTAAAATAAATTTATTATTTACTATAATATATTTTATAAAAAGTTAAATTAAATCTTTTTATATTGCTTTATTTTTAGTGCTAATATAGTTAAATACTTTAAATAAAAGTTTACTTTTTCTAAGTTATTTTTTTTAGCTATTATAAATTTAATATTCTGCTATTATAGCTTTTATTTATAGCTTTAGCAATAATAGCATTAATATAAACATTATTTAATTACTTATAGTTTTTTTATATAAATAGTTAAAGCTACAATATTTATATTTATAATAAGTAAAATATTTACTAATTATTATAAAGCGTTTTATTTATTTAGAATTAGGCTTTATATAACCTATATATTTATTTTTTATATTTTTAATTATTTTAATACCAAAATAATTCAAATTAATGCTATAATTAAAATATAAACTATTTAGTATTTAATTACTAAATCTTAAGCTATTAGTATTTCCTATTAAAGTAGTTATATTAAATAGCTTTAAGTTTTTAATTGCTTTTTTTTCCTTTTAAGCTTTACTAATAAAAAGGTTTTTATATTATTAGTAGTTATATATTTAAATAAAGTTGTAATATTAAGCAAAAGTAACTTAAAAGTCTTTAAGCTTTTTAATAGCTAATTTATTTAGGTATTTTAAAAGTTTATTATATATATTTTATTTATATTTAGCTAAAATAACTTATATTAAGCTAATATAACATATAAACTTAATTTTATACTTAATAAAATAGTTACTAAGTTTTATATTAAAGTTATAAATATATTTATACTAGGTTATTTTATATTTATTAAAATTATAGTACTAAAAATGCAAATATTTTAGTACTTTTTAGCTAATCTTTAAAATAAGCTTTTGTTTTTTATTATTAATAATAAAGTTAATTAAACTATTTAATGCTAAATTAGTTATATAACTAATAATATAAGCAATTTTATTTTTATTTTTATTTTAATAATTAAAGTTTTTAGCAAGCTTATTTTTAAGCAGCATAAACTAATATTTAAATTATATTTTAGGTTTTTTTATTTTAGGCTTATTATTTATAAAAATAAAAATGAAGTTAACTTTAGCTAACTTCTAAGTCTTATTTTTAATATAATTAGTATTAATTACTATAGGTATTAATTCTTTATTACTACTAGTAATACTAGCAGCTTTTATTACTGCTTTTTTAGTAGTACTAATAAAGGCTTTTTAGTAGTATTAATAAAAGCTTAAGCAGTATAATGTTTTAAAAGCTAAATAAGTTTATTTTTAAAGCTTTATTAGTAATTTTTAGCTTTTTAATTTTAACTGCGTATATTTTTCATATTTTATTAATAGCTTTATTTTAAACTATAACTTTATTAAAAATATTAGCGCTTTTTGCTATTTTAAAGTATTTAGCTAAAGCTACCGTTTAAAATTTAAAGTTATATGCTTAATATAAATATAATATTGTTTATATTTTTGCTAAATAATAAAGTACTTATTATTAAAAAAGTTTTTATTTTAAATTTTTAGTATATTATATTAAAGTATTTTATAGTTATATAGTTATACTATTTTTAAATAATTAGTTTATTAAAGTTAAGTTATAGTTTTTTACCTTTATTAAATAAAGTTAAAAAAATATATAGCTAAAGTGTTATTTTTACCTATAAATTATATTGCGTTTATTTTTATACAATTTTATTATTACTATTATATTAGCTTTTTTTATATATTTTATTTAATAAAACTATATATTTTTTAAAATACTAATAGGATTTCTTATTTTTAGGCTTTTTAAAAGCATTTTAAAACTTATTGTTATTTATTATATAAGTTTGAAATTTTTGTAGTTTATATCGCTTACTTATAAAAAATCGGTAAATTATAATACTGTTTTTTTAAACATTATTATTATATTTAACCTAGCTATAGAAGTTTAGTTTTATTAATTACTTTAATTTAAAGTAAACCTGCTTTTTAGCTAGTTTAACTGTTTTAAGGTTATTTTTTTATGCTATTATATTAAGATTAAGAAATTTACTGTTTTTTTAAACTATAAAAATAAAGTTATTTATTATTATAAATTATAACACTAGCTACTAAATATAAAAATTTAAATACCTTATATTAAGATAAAATAAATAACTTTAAAAAAAAAAAAAAAAGCTATTATATAGAATTTTTAATATATATATATGCCTTTAATTGCACCTGCTATTTATTTACTACCTGCTAAGCCTATTATTTTTGTGCTATATTTACTATAGTTATTATAGCTTAATAATAATAGTTTTTGCTATAAGTACTAGCTACTAAGGCTATAACATTAAATAATAATACTTATATTATAATATTGCTTATTTAGCTAGTATATAAAGCAATAACTAAATTTAAAGTATATATAACTTTTATTTATAGCTTAATTAAGTTAAAAAGTTTAAAATTACTTAAAAAATAGTTTTAATTTAATTTTTAATTAATTTTAAAAAATACTTTAGCTATAATTTTTATAATAAAAAATAATTTATATATTTTATTAAATTTATATATATTATTTATACTATATATTTAAGCTTTATTTATAGCTAATTATTTTTTATTTTTTATTTACTACTTTAGCTAACGCTTATTAAATTTAAGTTTTTTATAACGCAAAAGTAATTTATTATATTAGAAAGCTTTTTTAGTAAAAACTAGTATTTTAGTAGTATTTGCTTAAATATACTTTTTTATTAGCTATTATAAGCTTTTATTAACTTAGTTTTATATTAAAATTATACTTAAAGTTATTATTTAATTCTTAAATTAAAGTTAAACTAAAAAGTTATATATTAATGCTTTATTTTTTAGCAGTTAATTTATTATTAGTTTAATTAGTATATTTTTAAACATATTTTTAGTATAATAAAAAGCTATAATAAAAAATAACAACTTTTTTTTAAATTAAATAAAGTAAAATACATAGTAATTATATTATAGCTTAATTGCTAATAAGTTTTCGTTAAATTTATAATAAATTATATATATATATATGTTATTATAGGTATAAAGGTTGTATAATAGGTCTTTATAGGCAGTAGAACCACTTATTTAATGGAAATATTATTAGGTAATCTTACTTTATGCCATGATAAATAGCCTCCTGAGAATCTCCTTGGTTTACCCGGTGGGTAATTTTCTCTTCTGTAACAAAATATTCTTCACCCCACCCTTAATATATTTCCAATTACCCATCCCTGAACAACATGAACAGTCATAACGATAATCAGACTCACTTGCAGGCTCATAGCGAGATAGTAAAAGCGTCTATAGCTTTTCTTCAAGATGACGCTCGATTTCAATTGGAACGGCCATACTTATATCTTCTCCCGCAGCATTCCGATTTCCCAGTGTCGAATTGCAGATTCTCGTCCGATAAACTGACTCCTGTGATTGATGTGCGACAAGATAGCGCGAGTGTAGATTTCGCGCGAGACGGGTTTGAGTTCGTGAAAGATCCTCTCCCATGCAAGAATGTGGCAGAGCTCGTCACTCATTCAGCTGCCTCGACACCCACTGCTGTTCTGTTGCAATACTTGGACAGGATGCGAATCCTGGCACAGCAGCGCACATGCGCAGATGAAAGCATAGTCTTCGATTGGAGAGTCAGTCCCATTGTTCACAAAAGTGCTGCACTCTCGCTAACAATGTGCGAGATACGACGGGTTTCCCCTTCTGATAGTGTGGATGGCTTTCAAGAAGATAAGGCAGGCCGACACGACTTCCTACGACCTGCATACAAGGCACACGCTGGTAATTATCCATGACTTAAACACAGCCTGCGCGGAGGCTAACGAAGATCAAGACTTATCGCCCCGCGGAGGTTGGCTGACACTCAAGGCATACTTAAAAGAGGAAGAATACCTCAACGTAGTCAGTGGGGCGTGGCGAGCGCGGATGGTTACGTGAGTGGACATCTGTTTGTCGGTTTACAAAATCTTCTGAGCTCACGTGCCTTCAGCTGCTGGCGACCCTTAGTCTCGGAGGTTTTGGACTGTCCACTTGCTTTCTGCCGGCGCGGGACAATCGATAGCGGGGACTTTGTTCCTTACGATCGTGTTGATGGCACTGGGGACGGGGAAGGCATGTTTCTAAAGCAAGGAAGCTCACAAGCATGGTATTGGCTCTCCCGACAAACGTGCGACGAGGTTAGCTTCTTTGAGAGTTGGGATTCAATGTCACAAGGCTGTGATGGTGAGTTTCGAAGACTATCTACTGAGTTACTGGAAATGGATAACCTCTAACGTGGAAAACAGCGCAGACAATGCATGCCGCTTTCCAACTCGTCCCATCACAGGCAAGGCCAAGCGATCGCCGCGTCAGCATCGAGGTGAGAATCATCGTGCTTCTCAAGAATTCATCCTGTCCTTGAGATATAGAGTAAATATCCGACTGCCTTCTAAGTGGGAAATACAGGGAATGGTTATAAATACATAAGATGCTCAAGTCTATAGCGCGGTGTCTTTCACTCATGCTTGGTGGACAGCTCGGCCAACCTCACTTGTTCGGCAGTCAAAAGAGTCTGGACGGTTGCGATGATGATGTTGATTGTGCCAAGTGCAAAGACGGCCCAGAATGTATACCAGCGCAAGATGTCTCGCCTATCCTTCCATAGAGATGAAATTTTGTTGGGCTGGACACTATCTATGAACTGTTCAATTTTCCTGAGTCGTTGTGCGAAGACCGGGAAGTCTGAGCTGGCATGGAAAGTCTCGCGCGTGAATTGACGACGACCCCAATATCGGCCAATCCGGTCATGCCTTGATGTGCCGAGGGCACAGATGTCGAGTTCTGGGTCGAAGTCATCTCGGGCTGCGAGAACGGTCGTGCTATGCCGGTACAGGCTCCTGGCCTTAGTGTCAAATCGGATAAGTAGTTGGTACGACAGCAAAATCTCTTGCATAAGTCCCTTGGTCGAAAATCTTATCGGCCGGGTATGTTCGTCGTACCAATGATGGAGAAGTCTACACCAAAGTGTCAGTATATAAATATGTGTAAAGAGTACAGTTGTTGAACATGCATGTGCAGTATTGATGATTCTTGGACAAACTGATAACACAAACTCGGATAACGAAACAGCTTGAGAACTGGTTGCATAGCCCCCGTCTCAGGATCAAGATATGCTGTGTTGAAGTCAAGATGGCTGCTTATACTACTCGTCCAGTCAATACGGAAGTTTCCGACACGGATTAGTGTAGCAATGTTGAGACTAGCAACATGTAGAATGTCAAGACTATCAGGTTGGAATGGTTCGTTTTGCAGACCACTACCTGGTGGACGACTCGGCAAAATATCTCCCAGCTCTCGGACGATTTCAAGGATAGGTCGATTGTCAATATCCGGGTCGATTTCGGTGGTTTCGAAGCAGGTGGCTCCTTCTGTATCGATTTTGAACGGCCTGTTCAATGCTACGACGTCTGGGACGTACATGTTTGTAATCCACCCGACAAGAACGAAGACTAGCTTCTTCTGCGTGGGCAACCGAGTTTCCTCGGTTTCATCTTGGTATAACACTCCTTGCTCAACCAGTGTGCTTATCGCGGTCGAAAGGTAGATGGTTGGGCGGGTTCGGAGGAGTTCATTCACTGAGCACGTGGCCTGAACAATCCTCGTGATGCTGTCAGTCGAGCTATGAAAAGTCGGAGACAACCCTCGAAGGAGTAAATCGACAGCTTCCAAGGACAGCAGTTTCCGTAAGCGCTTCTCGCATACTGTGGCTACAGTTTGTTCATTCGGGAAGGGCTGGCCAGCGATCTGACGAACCAAGGCCTGCCACGGTGTGAACGTGTCACTCTCGGGTTGCTGGGAAATGACATCCGCCATCATCTGGGTGATAATCGTGTGCACTCTTCGGTTGCAAGACGATGCCATGGTTGGCTACTAATGTGCACATTATATCTCCCTCCCGCTGGCATTGGGGTAGCCCACGTTGGGGTGCAGAATGGTAGTTATTGACTCGCCGACCAGGCGGACTGGGCGCCCAGGCGCGGAGCAATACGAATGCTTCGGTTGTCATTGACCGCCTGGCGTTGGTTTGACAAATGGTGCAGCGGCGATGAAGCAGCTTGGGGTGAATGTGGCGACAGCGCTATGCCCACACAACCCCTCATTCATCGGCATCAAGCCGACTTACACACAATCCTTCGACCGAAGCACAGTTATCACGGACTGTACGCATGCACCAGCCCTATTTTATTCGAGTGGCTAGGGTATCAGCCAATGGAGGGAAGAGTGGGCGTTCAACAACGGCGATGTCCTGCAGGCTGGCAGCTAGCTAGCTCACCGGTCGCGTCCAGACATGTCACAGCACTTTTCTGCCACGTTCTTGTAGGTCGCGATACTTCTAGCGAGCGGCGAGCTAGAACGCCTGCGCAACAATGTAGCATTGAGATGCGCGCCCGGTGGGGTGAGTCATGTTATGCTACGGAAGAGTCTAATTACTATGAACGTGGCTGGCTGCGTCGTCGGAGATTGGCTGTCGCCGGACTTGGCGAATATGGCTGGAGGATGGGGGTCAACAGCCACCATTGTTTGGCATTATACCGAGCCCCCAGTCCATTTTTCCCACCATGTTTCAACAGGCTTGGCCAGGGAATCAACCAACGACTCACTAAGTCGACGCGCTCCTATTCTGTTTATCCATCTATGTCAGCACCACGAACTCTTATCCCTTGGAAGCCAATGCTCCCCTATTTACAGCACTTCATTGGAGCGGGGATGATGTTCGGGTGGCTCACCACGCTTTTCAATCCCACAAGCCTGACCAGCGTCATTTCTTGGTCCCATCGCAGCATGGCCTCGATGCCAGACACCGTCGCCCTTGATGTACTTACTGCTGACGTCCGCACCCTGCAAAACCTCCTACAGAACGGCCATATCACCAGTCACACCCTCATCGATGCTTACCTCAACCAAATACAGAAACATAACGATGTTCTACGGGCTGTCATCGAAACCACCCCCCGGGAGCTTCTACTTCGTAGGGCTCAGGCGCTTGACGACGAGCGGCGGGCTGGGATAGTCAGGGGCCCACTTCACGGTATTCCGATCCTCATCAAGGTCGGTCGCGCATGCGCTCCAGTTCTTGCAGCTAGACACCGTAGTAACGCCTGTCAGGACAATATCGCGACACACCCATCACTTGGACTAGGGACTAGAGCCGGAAGTCTCGCCCTGGTTGGTTCCAAGCCTCGAAAGAACGCGGCGATCGTAGACATGGCAAGACCTCTCCCACACGCACTAGACTCGACGTGTCCTCTGACTGGTCCCGTAGCTGATCGACAGCGGTGCTATTATTCTGGGTAAAACAAATCTGAGCGTGAGTTTGGTCTGGAAATGAAAATTTGATCCCGAACTAACTGTCAATTAGGAGTTCGCGAATTGGCGGTGAGGGGCGAATGACAATCTCTGTTGAAACTCTCGAAGTGCTCACATGCTGCAGTGGTGTAATGCTGATCAGTGGCTGGTCGGGTGTCGGCGGTCAGGTGCAATCCGCTTACGTTCGCGGCGGAATTCGTTACGATGACGGAAAAGATGGACACAGCGTAAGATCTCGCGCATATCCAGTTCTCTAACTATACTCACACCGAAGTAGAACCCATCTGGATCCTCGTCCGGGTCAGCTGTAGCAGTTTCTGCTGGCTTTTCCCCTATATCCATTGGCACCGAGACGGACGGTTCGCTAATCTGTCCCGCCGGGAGGGCTTCTCTATACACGATCAAGCCAACCATCGGGTTGGTTCCTCAAGATGGAATTGTGCCCGCGTCTCTCCTTTTTGACACGGCCGGCCCTATGGCTAAGTCCGTTTACGACCTAGCGGTACTCTTAGACGCTATTTCAAAACCCGAGAGTCCTTTTATTTCCCACCTGAATGGGTCCTGGGAGGAATTATCAGTCGCAACACTCGATCCCTACTTGTGGAAATTCCCGGACTCCTACATCAAGCCGGTGGCTGAAGCAGATAACCAAATCGTAACTTCCCCTCTTCGGAGCTACAATGAGCGCGACTTGACAGTCACTATAGTATTCGGAGATCGCTGCAGCATACAATACTATCAAATCAAAGGCGAAAAGATTTGTCGAAAACGTCCCTCTGACGACAGTTGATGCATTTGAGCAGAATGGTGAAAATGCTGAGCTCACTATCCTAAGTAAATAACACTCGCCGTTTTAAATACGATCACGTACGTATGCTAATTAGGAAATCTCAGAGGCAGATATGAAGCCGCTCTTGAATAAGTTCCTCCAGGGTTATCTGGTGGAGAGCAAGGTTAGAAGCCTTGAAGACATAATTGCGTTCAATAAATTACACGCAGACGAAGAGCTTCCACCACGCACGTCAACCGACTCCCACAACCCAGTGTAACGATTAGCTGACGTTCCAAAGTACATGACAATCAAGACTTCTTCATCCAAACTCAAGACCAGCATTTAGCGGCGGAAGACTATGGCAAGACGCTCGAACATCTTCGAAATATATCGCGCGATCAAGGAATTGATCGTATCCTAGAGGAATATGACGTTGATGTTATCATTGGGCCAGCTGATAGCTTTATTACCTCGTTGGCTGCGGCAAGTGGTAGGCCAGAAACCCATTCTTTACCTCCTCAAGTCGTTCTGGCTGACCATCCCAAGGTTATCCTGTCGCGGGAATGCCGCTTACTTATCTAAACTTCAACGGGAGACCACTAGGCCTCGCAGCTCTTGCAGGCAAGAATCGGGACGCGACTTTGGTGAAGATGATGAGTGCCTGGGAGGCTACGTTCCCCAAGCGTAAACCGCCACCCGACCTAGTTTCTTGAGAGGCGCCTAGCAAGTACTGATCATAGTCATCGAAACTTCAAACAAATGAGATAGTCCCACTTCTCTTGTCCGTCATTCGACTTGGTGTATAATCCAGTTGCGATGAGAGTATTGTAAATCTCGGTTGCTTCCCGTTCGAACTTGCTGGCCTTGGCGGCATTCCCAGCTGCCGCATGTGCCTCTGATAGCTTATGGATTACTCTTGCGCACTCTCCCTTATCTCTCTTCTCCTGCTCGCCAATCTGGCAGATGATTCGTGCTTGGTCAAGATGTTGACTAGAAACGCGCAAGAGTGCTCTGTAGGTTAGCGAAGTATATCGAGGAACCCTCTTCCGGTTCAGTGTTGGGGTAGGGACTATGTACAAGACATTATGGGGCGCTCACATTGCTTCGGTTGGATTTTTTTGCTTGAGTCTTATGCTGCCCATGTAATACAGTGCTGCCGAAACCCACGGTGTAGTATTACCCGCCAATTCGGCAATGTCAAGAGCTTTCTTCGCATGATCGTATGCTGTATTCCAATTCTCCTCTCGAATGTCAAAGCCGGCATACATACGGTATGCTCTGTCATATGGGGATAAGTACGACTATTCAAAAGCTATTCAAGGGGTAAATGGGTTCAGGAACTGACATGGTAAGGTATCGAGAAGCCGGACCAAACTCAGCAATGGCATACTGGGCCGCTTGATCGACATGTGTTCGCGCCTCTTTCCACCGTCCTAAAGATCTCAATGCAAACGCGGTGTTGAAGTGCCTTAGATGTAAGACCTTCCGATGGTCTTCAGGCTTATTGGCTAAATCAATTTTGAGGCTTCGTTGTAGCATCTGATATGCTTTTTCTAGCTCCTGCCCGCAACCAACCATAGAGAGGGCGGAGTTGCTCAGCGCATTTGCGATCTCTGAATGGTCGGCGTCGAGGCTGGCTTCTCGAACACGGAGCACAATGTCATTGAACTCGAGCGCACGCTTGTCTTGACCACGCTCGCAGTATACCTGGCCCATATTAACACATAGATTGGTATATGGGATTGATTCCACCCCTTTGGCGTGATGAAAACCGTGGTCCAGCACCCTGGTGACTGCATTATATCTTCCGATCTCGAGGAGATATCTGAACGGGAATCTCAGTCAGTGAGTCCATAAGTCTTAACCAGGAGACGGAAGGTTCACATAACGAGCCTGTAAGGAAATCTTGTTAGGCTACCTTGATGCATCCGCTACCAAGTAGATGAAGTCTTCGTTGTACGGTACATCCTCCTTCTCGGAGAGCTCTCTGTACCGGAAGGCGACTGCTTCCACATGTTCTACTAGGCTCTCGCAGAGTTTCCAGTCATTGAACATTGTGAAGCCTTTGTGTTGCCTTGGGAACGCTTCCCGGATTGCCATGACTGCATCGACCCATCGTTTCAGCTGTTCTTCTAAGCCAATATAATTTCGGAACTCGCCTTGTATAAGACGATGAATAGAGAGAGTAGTCCCAGAACTATTAGCGCTGCACAACGCAAAACTCCGAAGGCCAACAGTTAATTCTTCCATGCTGATACTGCGAGTCAGAATTCATTCATTTGCCATATTATCATTACCATTTGCAGAGATTAGCTACTTACTCATTTTGAGTCCCACCAAACGCCTTTGTTTCCAGCAGATGTGAAGGGATGTTGTTTGGCCCGCACATCGCTAAGATGCCAAAGACATGTCTTTCGTCTTCTTGTAGCTCGCTGAACGGGATCGCCCATAACGACTCGAGATCGTCAACTCTGTCGTAATACTGATTTGGCAAGCTTTGAAGCAACCGACGCGGCTTGCGGTGGAGGGGTCGGGGGTTGTCTTTATACATTTGAACAAAGTCTGCTAAGTTCTTCTTGCGAGCTTTTATGTTCCTCGCCATCACGTTTAATGTAAGTGCGTGGCCTCCCAGTAAGGAAGATAGTTCTACTGATAAGTTTTTATCTCGCGAGGAATCCGATGAGAAGCCCAATTCGCGGAGCAGCAGCTCACCGCCTTCAGTTTTTGTGAAGGGCATGATCTCTAAGGTTTCGCGTGCTGTAGACGCCGCAGTGAGCTCGCTTCGGCAGGTCACTATTATGCTCCCGGGACCATCTGAGGGGCTCAACTTCGTAAGGGCCCTTTGGTCTTCAACATTATCGAATATTAATAGCCACGGTATCTCTGTGAGACTCTTAGTTAGCAGAGGCGTAGTTAATGTCACGTAGAGATTTGCCTCACTAGTTTCCTGAAGCCACTTTATTACCAGAAGGCGGTTTGTGTCATGACCTTTCGATGTTGTCGCTCCAGGTAGTTCAAGAACGTGAGCAATCTCCGTGAAGGCTTTCATGTACTCAGATTCGTGTTCTGTTTCGATCCAGAAGATTGCCTTCATGCCTTTTGCTCTTTGGCGATGAGCGTATTCTAGTGCGATTTGCGTCTTGCCTATCCCAGCTGTTGCCCAGAGTGCTATGGAAGGCATGAGCCTAGCGTCAGGCTTACGCGCCAGCTTTCTTTCAAGGGTGAGAAGGGCGTCCTCACGTCCATAGAACACGGGATTGGGCTGAAAAGGAACATAAAAGCAAGGAAGCTGTGCTTCATCAGCCGTTGAAGATCTGATACTGCCAACTCGATCTCGAGGTAGCAGTGTGATAGCCTCTTCCCTTTGCATTTGCTGACTGGAAGCAAGTTGCTTGGCCGCGATTTTCTCTCTCGTGACTTGGATCCTGTGAGAGATGTACTGCGACGTATGATCAAATTGTTCCTTGCATGAACCCAATTGTTGTATGAATTCTTAAAACTTGTCAACTAGGCTCGTCCAGGACAGTAATAAATCGCACTCACGATGATTGCCTTTACGCATGTAGCTCAAAGTCTTGATTGTGAACACCGCGAACTTTTGAAGTTCTTCCATCACCTCGAAAACGATGAACCCAAGCCCTGCATCTTCGGCGATATGGTCCTGAAAAACTTCGAAAATCTGCAGGTTATTTCCAATATCGGACCACATCTCAATGATCGTCGACAAAACCTCTTCGGAGCGTGAAGCAAGCTATTCAAAGTTAATTACCGCTCAGCCTAAAAGGTCGTGGTGTTCCACGTAATAATGTACCTGCAGCATCAAAGTTACTAGTCCCCATATGCAAACTGATTCGGTGGAAGAAAAGTCGAGGGCAAGCAGAGCACCAAGGAAAAACGTTTCAATGTGGTAAATGTGCGGTTTGAGTTGTCGTAGAAGCCGCGGGATACTGCTCTGTCTTGCATGGACTATGAGGTTGTCGACCTCACCAAGTAGCTGGGCATGAGTCTCGAAACGCATGAGGTACTGGAAATCTTCATCGCCGAGCTCTTCCTCACACTGCTTGCGCGCATCTTGCCATCTCTGTTGTCTGTAACTCGTCGGATCAGCAAGGAGGTGATATTCGGAAACCATACGCCCATCGTGGCCACTCACAACTCAAGATCCCCGCGTGTGAATCGACTGTCGTGCCCCTGAGAATTACTGGCCATATTGGCATATGTACCTTTGAATGATTGAGCTATGATTATCGTGATCTCTGATCAAGTGGCAGATGCCCTCCTAAACGTGTTCTACTCGTCGCAAGCTGGCACAGAATCGGGAAAGGCCTGGGAGGCCTGCGATCTTGTTACAAAAGTCCACGTGACATCCAGTAGTGAATTTGTAGCGGATTCGTAGCGGATCAATCATCACATGACAAGACATGCAAAATTCACCTAGCCGAGCACCTACGTGTCGACATTTCTACGCACACAAATCACATTATCTTGACGGGAAACTTATTCCCGAGCTTGGCCTCGAAGTCCGGCGATCCTGGGCATGAGTGGCGTGTTTTTCACCTTCCTATACGGTCAAGTAGCGGTACTTTGACTGATGTACTGTACATCTTTGCGCCCAAAGAGACGACCTGCTGACCAGGCGCATGTAAATTCCAATATACGAAACGCCACCATACCTACAATCCTCGCTGCCAAGGCGCAGCCTGCATAGGACCATGGTCGAGTTCACAGCATGGGGTGAGGCCACCGAATGTAGCCGAAGGAAGAAATTGCGTTGGGAGAACATCAAGACGAGAAAGCTATGATTCTTGGAAGTCAGTACCAACACATAAACGGACGACACTCTTAGTTTCGATTTATCATCCTCGCCAAATCAGAAATGGTCATGGAATCCGTTAATCCTCCTCGTAATACGGCCCAGATTCTCCGGATTTCCCTAGAGCATATTGACAATGAGGATGACTTTGAAGCCGTGAAAGCCTTTGAGATTCACGTTCCCATGAGCTCATCTTTTCCCAAGACAAACATCAGCTTCAAGGCCTTCGATAATATTCTCATTCAAGAGGCTCGACAACGTGGCCTCTCCAATTTCTCCTTTGCAATAAATGGATTTCAGTATCTCCCTCATGAGTTCCATGACAGTTTGAGCATGGAACAGATCCAAGGATCGTGTGGCGAGAACTTGGTGCAAGAGTATCTGAGGAGCCTCCACGGAGTGCTCATGTCCCATTTGGGGGCCAAAAAGATCATTCTCTACGATTGGAGGGTAGTGAATGCCCTATCATTATCCATCGTTTTTTCTTCGCGCGCTTTGCTGATATGAGCGTGGTTTGTGCAGGTTCGATGCACAACAAACAATCAGAGCTTCCCACACCCCTCTACCAGGAAGCTACAGCTTCCTCCGGCTAAATGGGTTCACGCCGGTATGAGTTCTCTGATTAAAAGTATTATGTGAAGTTTCATGTATTATGACTTACCTCGTTTCAGATGAATCAGCTCATTGTGGGTTGCGTATCGTACGCGATCATTTGGTAGAGCAAGAGCAAATTGAATTAGATAACGGCACGGGCCGATTCCGAATCATTAAGTGAAGGACTCACCCCAAAAGACCACTGGGCCATTATGACTAACTGGATACATGAACACAGTATATGGAGACCTCTTGTCGCAGTGGTTAAAGAGCGGCCTCTGGCATTATGTGACTGGAACAGTGTTCAAGCTGACGACTGGGAGCTCTGCGACCAGATCCACCACGACCGGGTGGATGAAGCGATGTACCTGAAGCATCGAGGTACTCACAAATGGTGGTGGTTATCAGATCAGACTTGTGACGAGCTGGCATTATTTGTGGTATGGGATTCGAAAGAGTGCGTAAAAAGAGTGCAAGGTTCGTAAAGAAAGGCATAATACTTGAATAGTTTACTGACTTTAATCGTCCATCTAGCTAGTACACCACATGCCGCCTTTGATCTGCCCGGGTCCGGAGGGGAGCACGGTCGACAGAGCATTGAAGTCCGATCGATCGTGTGGACAGACTCATAAAGTAGCGAAATGGTTCACTCACGGCATGACAGTGGCTACCTCAATCAATGAATCATCTTGAGCAAGTAGCTAAGTACAATGAATGGCAATACACTTTGATATAATAGGAGCGTACTACAAGACATTATCATTGTTATTTCCCTTCAGGTGGGATTGTGATGTGTGCCGAAATTCTGGAGTCTCCCTGTACTAACCGTTGTCACAGATAATTATACGGCCGTTACTGTCATTCACGGTAATGGCGCGTCGCTTTCGCTTTGAAAACCGTTGCATAAGCCTGGACGTGAGCTGAAGCGCTTTAACTGAATAAGCATATCATGTAATTTTCCCCCGTACACCAGGTATCTTGGAAAATTGAACACACATGAGCGAGGAAGTTCATACAGACCAATAAACTACGAGCAATTTTGATTATATGAAATACCGGCGACTATATGGCAACGGTAACAAACTGTCATGTCATAAGTTAAGAAAACGGTAGATTGTGCATCACGGTAATTCCGTGTATTCAATTTAGCGAACGTCCAGTGTGTTGCATAACGAGTAACAAAAATACCGCTCTACCCAGCTGCAGGGCAGTTGCTATGTGTGATCCAATTGAAGTTCTTCATAGGAGATGTTGACAAGTGTGTAGGAAAACACGTGAGCAGCAGGCTCTCTCTTCATCCCAAGCAAACTTGCTTAACCACCAAGTCCTTTTCCGTCACCCCGGCCCTGGATCATTCTGATATTGTCATCCTTGCCGAAGGTCGTGACAGCACAGGTGACCGGCTCTTTGATGAACTTTCTCCAAGGCTGAGCGCGTGGGTCGCCAAGAGTAGCGGTGCTTTTCTCAGTTACTGGCAGATTCCGCCCATTCAGCACAGTACTCTATATGACGAGTGAGATAGGATCAGCTGAGGTACTTCTCAAAAACCTAATATAGTTTGGTCAGAGTAGGGTAATGTCTTCCTACCTGGAACTTTTCTTCCTTTTGCAATTGCTGGATCATGTTGACAGTGGTATGAGAGCCTGAAAATAACGAGAATGGGTCAATGTCCTGAACACTTATGCGTCTTTATGGGAGGGGAGGTGGTGAGATATATACCACCTGAATAAGATAACCAAAAAAAACCCGGACCAGTCACACCAATCTTTTAGCGAAGCGGCAATTCTGACAGAAGGACTCCAAAGTCGAGAGATAAAGGATCGAGCGACGCGAGAAATCATCCAACTCTATCCCTGAAAAGAGGGGTCGACGCAGCCACCTTCGTAGCCCATGCATGGCATGTCAACCGGTGTATATATCACACTGTATCCTGCAAGTCTGAAGTTTTACATTCATTTATTGGCGGCTGTTGGGATGGATAAGGTGGTGTGGGTTGATGCAGGATACTAGGAAGCGTTCCAACCATTTTCAAGGACCTTCCATCACGGGGCGTAATATGCATCGCCCTGAAATGATATAGCTGATAAGCGTAACCCCCAAAATCCTGCTTCGTTACCTCTACCCATGTCACTCGGAATGTGTTCCTTGGTTGAACTTTGGGCAAGCCCAACTTGCAGTAAAATCACAGCTACGCTTGAATATCTCAAGCGGCAACCAAAATACAAAACAGAAAAACCTTACATTCTTGCTTTAGATATCAGTCTTGAAGATGAAGCGAGTCGATCAAATCTGGACTTTGAGCAGGTTGAAGTGCCAGTCGCCAATCTTCGGTCTCATCAACACCTCATTTCCCTTCCCCACCATGGATTTGAGTGCTTGAAAATCCCCCTTGAAGATATGAATAAATGGTTCAGACATTTAAATCCCCTGAAAGAATCCGAGGGTGTCCAAGAGATTCTCTCGACCCATCTTGGGGCTGAGAAAGTCATCGTCTTCGACCATGCTGTCCGTGCCCACAAACCCACTTTGGTCCCAAGCCAGCCAAGATGTCTGACTACTTAGCTCGTTATAGTACCGCGAAGAGGAGGCGAAGAGCGAGGAAGAGAACTATACTTTTGATCATCGCCCAAAACAGTCCATTGTCGTTCGAAATCCACATTCCGGTAAGCTAAATTCATTACACCAGCTCGCCCAGCTCGCAAGAATTGTAATAATTGATAGGTGATTTGATAGATCAAACAACGAGAGCTGCCTACCAACGACTAAGCACTCACTTTACTAAGAACGAACAAGACGAATACCTCAATGGGAGCTGGAGAATTCGAATTGTGAAGCAAGTAGACTGAGTATTTCTCATAACTTATTTCGGAAAATGCGGGCTAATATTGCGCTGTACAGCTTCTGGAAGCCGATTCACAGGCCAGTGCGAAGTGCGCCGCTGCTGATATGCGACCCATTCTCAATTGACCCCATAGACTTGGTCGCTTGTGATGTTGTGTCAAGCAGTTATTTCGGGGAATCGAATTTCGTTTATTACTCTCGCGGGCATCGCTGGCTCTGGTTTAGTGACCAGGAGGTGGATGAAGCTCTGATCTTCGTGAGTTTTGATACTCATCCTCAAGGTGGCACTGGTGGTAGGCTACGCTGCGATACTGCTGGTCGAGTACAGTACTAACAAGAGTCTAGCATGTGTGCATTCTTCATGTACTCTTAAAGGGAAGACAGTCTCGTGTGAGCTGCGGCGCGCAAGCGTGGAGATGAGAGCAATCATCGTGACTAAGCTTCAGTAGATAATAACTGGAGGCGAGTAATTAGTCAACGTGTTAGATTTCGCGATTATGGCTACTAATTTAGTTGGTTGAAGGGCTGTTTTAGAGTGTTGTTTGTGTTATCTGTCTGTCTCTCTAGGAGCCTATTACAGGTTATTCTAGGGCTCTAGTATAGGTTAATTTCCTAGCCATCCTCTTGCTTTATTATCTATAAAGCCACCTTTTCTTAGTACCTTCTAGCTACTTTAGTAATCTTTTGCTAAATGGCTCACAGGTTTTTAATGTTAAATTATAGTGTTATATTATTAAAACTAGTTATAAAAACTATTTTTAAAATGTTTTAGCGTTTAACTTTTAAATATATATACTATAAATTTTATTATAAAAATATTATAAATAAATCTTTTAAAATATAATATAAATAATTATATAAATATAAGTATTTAATTATAATTAATTATATAACTTATTTATTATTATAAAACAAGAAAAAGTTAAGATAAAATTAAAAAAACGACGTATAAAACTATTTATTTACCTTTTAGCTAATCTTACTTTTATAATACTATTACTAGTAAATAAGTAAAGCTATTTAAGTATTTTATTTAGCTACTTAGCTTTTATTTTATTTATTATTTAATTTTTAACTTTTAATTTAACATTAATTAATTAAACTATATAAACTAGCTAATTTAACGTAATAATAAGCTTTATTTACCTATTATTCCATTACTTATTTTTATTAAATATTGCGATTATAGCTACTAATTTAATTAGTTAAAAAGCTGTATTAAAGTGTTATATATATGTTTTTAAAAGCTTATTATAAGTTATTTTAAGGCTTTAGTATAAGTTGATTTCTTAGCTACCTTTTGCTTAATTATTTATAAAGCTACCTTTTCTTAGTACTTTTTAGCTACCTTAGTAATCCTTTGCTAAATAGCTTATAGGGTTTTTAAGCTATAGCTTTGCCGAGTACTAAATTTAACAGTTTTTGTTACTACTTATTTATTGTTTTTTTTTATTGTTATTTCTTTAACCTTAAACTACTTATTTATACTTACCTGCTTATATATCTAGATATTTTATTATAAATAAAAAGTACTTATTGTTATTTTATTTAATCTCTTATTTCTTTCTCTAATTAAAAAATCACGGATTGCAAATAAAGCTTAAAGGTATTATATATATAATTACTACTTTAATTTATTTTACTTTAGCTTGTTATATCTCCTGTAATACTTTATTGCTATTACCTCTGTCTAGCGTATTACTTTAGTTGCTTTATAAGGTTGCTTTTCTTAGGCGTCCCCGGCTTTGGCTTGCCATTTTCACTGTTTTTTTTTTTTTTTTTTTTACGAACCGTATTCGAATAACTATATTAATATTATCATTTATCTAGTATTATATTCACAGTATTTAAAAAAAGAGTATAAAGCTCTTTTTACTTTATAAAAATAAATTAAACTTAACATATAACTTATTTATATTTAATAATTAAAAGTTTTATTATAAAAATTAATTTATTAAATTAATAAAATCTTATATAAGTAATTATAGTTAATTAATAATTTTTAAAACTATAGTAGCTAATTAAGCTTTAAAAGCTTTTATAGCAAAAATGAAAAACTTTTATTAATAAATTATAAAATTTAAAATAAAAGTTAGAACTTTTAAATTATAAAATTATTTTACGCTATTAAATTAAATTAATTAGCTAAAAGCTTTTAAAAAGCTATAATATAAATTATATTTAAAAGTAATAGTAACTTTAGCTTTAAAATTAATTTAAGCTTAATTATTAATTAAAATATTTTTTAAAAATACTATTAAAATAAAAAAAGTATTATTAAGCTTAATAAAAATAATAAAAGCTTAAAGAAAGCTTATAATATTTATTAGAATTAATATATTAAAAACCTTTAAAATATTAAAGCTATTAAAAAATATTATTAAATTATAATTAAAAATAAATAATTATAATAGTTTTATAATTTTGCTGCTAAGCTGTTTATTTTAGCTTTTCTTTTTGCTTTTTACTTTTACTATATTTATTGCTTGCTACTAAGTTTTTTAATAGCTGTGTTATTATATAAAGCTTTATAGTAGCTTTTATATAATTAATAATGCTTTTATATATTTATTAGCTATATTGTTTTTATATAAATAATAAATATTATAACTATAAGCTTTAAGCTTTTTAAGGTTTGTTTATATAACTTATAATAGCTTAGTTATTTTTTCTTTTTTTTTAAATTTGTTATTTAAATAAGCTAAATAATATATTTGTAAAAAGTAAATCCCTTATTAGTTTATTAGGTCGGCAATAAAGATATTTTCTATTTTTACTACTTTTAATAGTTATATAATTGCTTTTTTAAAAACTAAATTATTTGTTAATATTACTTTTAATTATAAGTTAGTTAAAGTAGTTAAAATAGTTAATATAATTAGTAAAGAAAATAAATAAGCTTTTTGCTATATAAGATTTTTAACTTCTTTATTTATTTTTATGCCTAAGTATACATAGTTTTTATTATATGTTTTTATAGCTTATAAAGCTTTAATATATAACTTTTATATTTATAATAATATATATATATATATAATTTAGCATTAATTTAATAAAAAATTATTAAATTAATAAGTCTAATATAGAAATAATATTTAATACTTTTTGATAATATAACTAAAGACTTATTTAATTATACTTTTATGTTATATTAATAATATATTAAAAAATGCAGCCGCAAATTTAGCGGCTAATATATCTGCTTTTTAAATTAATATTTTTTTAAGCTTTTTAAACCAATTTTACAGCAAATATAAAATCATAATCTTAAATATATTTTTAACCTAAAGTTTAATTAATAATAGCTTTTGCTAACTGTTAAAAAAATATACTTAACCTAATATATTAAGTATACTAGTTTTTAAAAAAAAAGCTTTTTAAATATATAAAATATAGTTACACTAAAAACGGCTTAACTTAAAAAAAAACCTAAAAAAATATAAAAAACTAAAAAATAATTTTTTAATAAAAACTTAAATATAAAACCTTAATAACGCATATAAGACTCTAAGTTATATAAGTTATTTTTTATTATTTAAATAGTAGCTAAATTATTTTTTAATATAAATTAAAAATAAATTATAGCAATTTTTTATAGCAAGTTTAAATTACTAAATTTAATTAAATTATATACTAAAGTATTTTATATTTTAAATTTAGCTATAGTATTATATATAAGTTAAATAAACAATATTATTATAAAAGCTTTATTATTAAAACTAAAAGTATATAAATTTAATATTAATATTTAAGTTTACTACTTTTTAACTTTTATAGCAATTTATTTAAAGCTATTTAAAATATAATTATATATTATAGTAGTAATAAATAATTTTATTTAAATTATATATAAATTAGTAATAATATATAAAATAAAACTAGTAATTTTATATATAATAACTTAAATAAAGTATTATTTAATAATACTATATATAATAATTCTTTAATTAAAATAAAACTAAAAGTAAAAATATAATTACTTATTTTTAGTAATACTAAAAAAACTTTAATTATTATATAATATTAACTTAAATAAACTTATTTTAGGCTTTGGCTTATTTACTATGTTTAAAAAGACTTAGATACTATATCTTATTTTGGTAATATGTTTTTGGCTACTTTTTGCTAATTTGCTGCCGCTAATTCCTAATTTTATTGCTAATTTCTAATTTTACTGCTAAGCTGCTTATTTTAGCTTTACTTTTCGCTTTTTGCTCTTGCTATATTTATTGCTTACTATTAAGTTTTTTAATAGCTGCGTTATTATATAAAGCTTTATAATAGCTTTTAAGCTATTAATAAAGCTTTTATATATTTATTAGCTATATTTTCTTTGCTTAAATAAACTTTAAAGCTATTTTTATTTTAAAAGTTTATTAAATTTATTTATATAATTTATAATAGTTTATTAATTTTATAAATATTTAGTTATTAGTTATATAAATAAGCTAAATAATATATATTAAATAAATAAATATATTTAATAGTTATTAAATAGTTAATATTAATATTATTTATTTTTAAACGCTTTAAAAGCTATTAAATAGCCGCTTTAAGTATTAGGTTATATATAAGCATTATAATTAATTATTAGTTAGTTAAAATAGTTAAAGTAATTAAAGTAGTTAAAATAGTTAGAGTAATTAAAGTAATTAGTAAAAAAGATAAGCTTTTTATTATTAATAAGTGCGCCTAAGGGTAGAATTCTGTTATATTACGATAATAAAAAAGAAAGGTCTTCAGAGAGTTTATAGAATTTATCTATCTAGGTATAAGTGGTTATTCTATAGGCTAGGTGCTATTACCTGCCCTAGGGCTTATAGCAGAGCTCCTGCTATAACCTTCTTAATTAGTACGTACCTACGTACTAATATACCTTCTTTATGCGACCATATTAGCTATATAAGTTTAATTTTTAACTTTTTTATTTACCTTTATATATATATAGCTTTTATTAAGGTTTTAGTATAACTTTTTTGCTTTAAACCTTATAATAACACTTTTTATAAGCGGTGCTTTAGCTTTAGCCTGCTATTTTTACTATTTTTGCTTTTTTTTTTATAAATTATATTTAAATAACTATATTAATATTATTATTTATTTAGTATTATATTTATAGTATATAAAAAAAAAGTATAAAGCTTTTTTTTGCTTTATAAAATAAATTAAACTTAATATACTTTAATTAATTAAATAAATTAATAAATAATTATATTTTTATATTAAAGCTAATTTAAATATATAAAATTAATAGGAAATTTTAATATAACTTATTTTTATTTTTAATATATTATAAAGTAACTAGTATTAAATTTTTATAAATAAATAACTTAAAGTTAAATGCTTTTATTATATAGTAAGTATTTTAAAACTTTTTAATATATTAATAAACGAAATTATATTTGTTATTTTAATTAAAGCATTAAAAAAATTAAAAATTAAAAAACTATAAAATATAATAAGTTATTATATCTTTTTTATTTTATTTTGCTAAATATAATAACAAATTTAATATAATTTTTTTGCTATTTTATAGTTTTTTTAACTATATTTTTTATTTTTAAAAGCAGACTTATTTTTTGTTACATTTATAAATATATAAGTAGTAAAACTTATACTTATATTTTTGTTATATTATTTTATTATATTAAAGTAATATTAAACTTTAAAGCTTATATTTTTAAATTAAAAACAAAAGTTAAAATATTAAATATTTAAATAAAAGCTATTAAATATATATTATAAAACGTTTTTAAATAGTTTTAATAGTAAAAACTAACTTATATAAATATATTAAGCAAATATATTAGCAATTTTTAAAAAAGTAATAATATATAAAATATAAAATAAAATATATAAACTTTATTTATTAATAACTAATTATAATATAAAATATATTTAATTAATCTTTTATTTTTAAATTTTATATTAATAATATATTAAAATATTAGCAGTATATAATAATATATATTATATTGCTTAATAAAAAAAATAGTATATGCTAAAATAAGCTATTTTTTTTTTTAATAAAATAATAGTTTTATTTACTATTAATTAAAAAACTTATTTAAAATAAAAACTATTTATTAAATAATAATAAGCAAAGTTTATATTATTTATTTATAAGTAATAAATATAAGCAATTATATTATATTAAATTTAATTTATTTTATAAAGCAAAAAAAGCCTTATACTCTCTTTTTGCATACTATAAATATAATACTGGATAAATAGTAATATTAATATAGTTATTTAAATATAGTTTGCAAAAAAAAAAAAAAAAAAAAAACAGTAAAAATGGCAGGCTAAAGCTGGGGCACCGCTTATAAAAGGTGCTATCGCAAGGTTTAAAGCAAAAAAGTCACGCTAAAACCTTAACAAAAGCCGCGCATACTTAAGCAAAAGTAAATAAAAAAGTTAAAAATAAGTAATTATATTATAATAAGATATTTTTATTTTATTTTAATATATTTTTACTAATATTTTATTTTTAAATAAAATATATTTTAGCTAAACATTTTTACTTATTTAAATTATATATAATATTATATACTAGTTTTTAATTTTAATAAACTATAAAGTATTACTATAGGTTTATTAAATCGATAACAAAGATATTTTCTATTTTTACTACTTTTAGCAGTTATATAATTGCTTTTTTAAAGGCTAGGTTATCTGTCGGCATTGCTTTTAATTATAAGTTAGTTAAAATAGTTAGAGTAGTTAGTATAATTAGTAAAAAAGATAAATAAGCCTCTCGCTGTATAAGATTTTTAACTTTTTTATTTACCTTTGTTAAGCCTAGGTATATACGGCTTTTATTAAAGTTTTAGCATAACTTTTTTAGTAGCTTTAAACCTTGCGATAGCATCTTTTATAGGTAGCGCCTTAGCTTTAGCCTGCTATTTTTATTATTTTTGCTTTTTTTTTTACAAACTATATTTAAATAACTATATTAATATTATTATTTATCTAGTATTATATTTATAGTATATAAAAAAAGAATATAAAGCTTTTTTTGCTTTATAAAATAAATTAAACTTAATATAAATAATATTTTAGGTTTAATTTATTATTTTTATTATTTTTACTTTTTTTTATAAATTATATTTAAATAATTATATTAATATTATTATTTATTTAATATTATATTTATAATATATATATTAAATTTAATTTATTTTATAAAGCAAAAAAAGCTTTATACTTTTTTTTTGCATACTATGAATATAATACTAAATAAACGGTAATATTAATACGATTATTTAAATATAGTTTATAAAATAAAAAAAAAATAAAAAATAGTAAAAATGGCAGGCTAAAGCTAGGGTGCCGCCTATAAAAAATGCTATCGCAAGATTTAAAGTAAAAAAGTTACGCTAAAACTTTAACAGAAGCTATATATACTTAAGCCTAAAAGGTAGATAAAGAAGTTAAAAATTATAGCAAAAAGCTTATCTATCTCTTTTATTAACTACTTTAACTACTTTAACTATTTTTTTTACCAAAAATAACTTAAACACTAATAATTAACTATAATGCTTATATATAACCTAATATTTAAAGCAGCTATTTTATAGCTTTTAAAGCGTTTAAAAATAAATAATGTCGATATTAACTGCTTAATAGCTATTAAATATATATATTTACTTAATATATACTGTTTAGCTTATTTATATAACTAATAATTAAATATTTATAAAATCGATAAACTATTATAAATTATATAAATAAATTTAATAAACTTTTAAAACAAAAATAGCTTTAAAACTTATTTAAGCAGAAAAAATATAGCTAATAAATATATAAAAGCTTTATTAATAGCTTAAAAGCTACTATAAAGTTTTATATAATAATATAGCTATTAAAAAACTTAATAGCAAATAATAGATATAGTAAAAGCAAAAAGCAAAAGGTAAAGCTTATGTTAACTTGCTTAAAATAGACGGCTTAGCGGCAGAATTAAGAATTAGCAATAAAATCAGGAATTAGCGGCAGCAAATTAGCAAAAAGTAGCTAAAAACATATTACTAAAATAAAACATAGTATCTAAGTTTTCTTAAACATAGTAAATAGGCTAAAGCTTTTATAATATATATAAAAAAGTATAAAGCTTTTTTTATTTTATAAAATAAATTAAACTTAATATAAATTTAATATATAATTGCTAAAAATAATAAAAATAAAAAATATTTTGATTATTAATTTAATAAATTTATAAAAAATTGATTTTTTAAAAATATATTATTTAGTTTATATAAATAATAAAATTTTTTTAAAAAAAAGTAATTAAATTATTATTAATTATATAAATAAACTTTAAAAAGCTTAAAATTTATAATTATAATATTTATTATTTATATAAAAATAATATAGCTAATTATTATAAGTTATAATACTAGTAGCTAAATGTAAAGATTTAATTACTATATATTAAAATAAAATAAATAACTTAAAAAAAAAAGAAAAAGAAAAAAAAGCTATTATATAAAATCTTTAATATATATATATGTTTTTATTTATATTTATTATTTATGCGCTATTTATTATTTTTATGCCGTATTTACTATAGTTATTATAGCTTAGTAGTAATTTTTGCTATAAATATTAGCTATTAAAACTATAACATTAATAAATATATAAAAGCTTTATTAATTATATTAATATAATATATTATAAAATTATAGTTAATATTAATAATTAAATTTATAAAAAAAATATAAATTAAATAAAAATAGCTTATAAAGCTTATTTTTTATTTATCTAGTATTATATTTACAGTATGCGAAAAGAAAGTATAAGGCTTTTTTGCTTTATAAAATAAATTAAACTTAACATAAAGCTTATTTTTATAGTAAAAATTTTAAGTTTTTATTTTATTTAATTTATAAATAATAATATATTAATAAAAAAACTTTTTATTAATATATATTATATATTAAGTTTAATTTATTTTATAAAATAAAAAAAGCCTTATATTCTTTTTTTATATATTATAAATATAATATTAAATAAATAGTAATATTAATATGGTTATTTAAATATAGTTTGCAAAAAAAAAAGCAAAAATAGTAATATAGTATACCTAGAGGTACAGTTATAATACTAAGATTTAGTAGTAATTAAGTCCGTAGAAAAAGATAATAAATCCGTAGAAATAGCCTACAGAGCCTGCCTCTAAAGTAGAGCCTAAAGCTCCGCCTTATTTAATTTATAATTAATACTACTAATAAAGGTACCCTTTATTAGTACGTATTAAGTGCTGCAGTATATATAAAAAGTTGTTAACTTTAATAAGTTAACAAATTTATAGAAAAGCTAATTTATAAGCACTTTGCGCAGTCTGCCTTGCTTTTAATTAGTTGCTGGTTTATTAGGTGTTTTAACTTTTAGTACTTTCTGCCTACCTTTTTATCTCTGCTAGTACTTCTTTACTAATTTAGTTAAGTTATATAATTGCTACTTTAATTGCTATTAGTTGTTTTTATGGCTATACTTTTTCTATTTAACTAGATATTTAAACCTAGTTTTAAAACGGTTAAACTAATGCTTAAAAATAATTTCGATTTTGAAAGAATTTTTAGCTTTATTAAGGTTCTTTTAATTATCCTTAATAGGTCTAAGTAGTAGCATAAAGCGGTAAAACAGGTTTTTTTTTTATATGCTAAAAGATAAGTATATAATAAATATTACTAAATATATATTAAAAGTATTAAATAGGTCTAATTTATAAGCTAATTATTTAATATAGCGCTTAACTTTTTATAAACTAGCTTTTTATTAAAAATACTTTTTTAAAGGTTTGCTTAATAAGTAATAATTAGTATAAAAATATAAATAAACTTTGTTTTTAATGTTAAATTTTATTAATTTATGCTTTTTATTATAATATTGTTTAGCTTTAGCTATAGTAAAATCTATAGCTAGTTCTACATTTTTGCGCAAATGTTTTCGCATAAAGCAAAAGTTTTTATACTACTTAATTAATTAGGTAATAACGTCGTTAAAACTAAATAATTAAAATTTAAACAACTATTTATAAGCAAAAGATTTAATTAAGTTAAAATATACTAAATTTAAATTCTATTGCAAAAAAGATAATATGTTAATTTAATTAAGCTTAAAGTATATAAAAGTATAATAATAAATAGCAATTTCTACTATTTAGTTCTTATATTTAAATAAGCTATTACTTTAGAAGTAATAAACTATAGTTATTAGTAATTGCATTTTAAATAAGTTCTATAATCTTTTTTAAAAAGCTAATATAAACTTATAATTGCAATTTAAAATAATGCTATTTAGCATACCTTAGTTTAACAGAAAAAGTTAGCATAATAAAACTAATGCTTAATTTTTAGCTATATAAGTTTTATAACTAAAAATTAATAAGGTTTACTTATTAGTAGTATATAAAATAAGTATAAAAATATTATAATAAGAATAATTATTTAGTTACTATAAAGTACTTATAAAAAATACCTTAAATAATCTAATAATAAAATTAATACTAATAGTTTTTATAAGTTTAAAGTCTTTTAACTAAATTAAGATATAATTTTTATATAGCTTATTATAGCTAATATTATATATTTTGCAACTGTTATAGTATTTTAAATATTAAAAAACTTTTTAGGTTTTTTTAGCAATAAAATAAGGCTTTAATTTCTATATTATATACTTTTTGCTAAAATAGTATTTATTGTTATAAACTATGCTAAAGAACTTACCTATTTATACGTTTAAAATATATAGCCTATATTTACTTTTATAGTTTATATTATAAAATAATTAATTAATAATTATAAAAGAATAGCTAGGCTTTAAAAAATTAATAATATTTTTGTTATTATTATAAAGTATTTTAAAATTTTTTTAATATTTTAAGTTTTTGTTATAATTTGTTATAATTTTATTATAAATAGTTTTATTTATAATAGCTATTGTTACTTTAGCATTAAAGTTAGATATTATAACTTAAATTTTATTTAAAATAAGTTTTTTATTAGTATATTATACTTTTCTGTTTGCATTTTTTAGGTTTATAATATTACTAAAGCAGCTAAAAGCATTAAGTATAAAGTTAAAACGACTTAAAAGATAATATACTTAGAATTTATATTATAATAAATAAATTAACGCGTTAATAAGCTATTTATTAGCCTAATTTATAAATCCGGTATTAAGGTTAATTTAATTTAAAATCTTTTTAATAGCAGAATAATTAGTTAAAATAATAACAGAGCTATAAAATGCTTTTATAATTGTTTATAAATGCTTAGCCGCTTAAATAACGTAAATAACTTCTAGCTTAAAAAAGCTATACTAAAGCTTAGCTTGGAATAACAAATAGTTTAAAAATATAATAAAAAATACTTAAATACTAGGTATAATAGCACTAAGTTTTTAAGTATATTTATTTTTAAAATAAAACATTATTATTTTAAAATTTTACTTAAAAAAGCTGTTAACTTATATAAACAAAGTTTTAGTTAAATTATAATAATTAAAAAAGATATAACTAGTAATAAAAGCTTATACTATTTTAAAAAAAGTTTTTTTATTATTAGTTAAAAAAAAGTATATTAAATAATAGTAGGTTTAGCACTTACTAAAGTTATTAAAAATAAGCTATTTTATAATATAACTTTTGTTTAAAAGTGCGGTTTTATAGCTTTAGAGCGGCTTAATATACTATATATAATAGAAAAAAAGGCTACAAAAAAATCCTATTATATTTATATATTGCTTTAAAGCTTTAAAAGAATTAAAAAATTCTAAGGTATAAAAAGTAGCTAGCCTTTCTTTTATTATAAATATATTAAAGGTATTTACTTAAAAGCTAAAAAGTTTAACAAAAAAATATATAATAAAGAACTTTTTTAAAAATAATAATATATATTTTTTATAAAATATTTTAAAAATAGTGCAAAAGTAAGCTAAATAGTCCTTTTTTATATTTAAAAAAATTATAATATTGTTAATAAAAGTATAACAATAATACTTATAAAAATAAAGCAAATTATTTATAAAATATTAAATATATATAAAAGAATTTTTAAAACCTATTAGTATAACTATTAATTTTTTAAGTTTATATAAACTAAAAATAGTAAACTTGTTATAATAGTTTAAATAAATTACAAATTAGTAAAAAAAAGTAGTAATATTTATAACTATTATATAAAGCTTTTTTTTAATTAATAAAATAACTTTTAACTATAAAAGCAAAAAGTAATTATTTAGTACTACTACTTTATTTAGTATATATAGGTTTATAATAGGTTTAAACTTAATTTTGCCTTTTTTTTATAGTTATATTATAAAAGTAGAATATGCTTAAAGTATTAGTTTAGTAGCTTACTTTATTTATTCTTGCTTATATAATTTATTAAAAACTATATTTACTACTTTTTAGTTTTTTAAGCTTAAAAAGTAAAACTTAAAGTTTAATTTAATTTTTTACTAGTTATTAATTAATAAAATCTTTATTTATTTATTTTTAAGTATATTAATAATATTTTAGTTTTTTTAAATTTTAAATATTTTATTAAGTAGTTTAAAAATCTTTTTAGCTATAATATTACTGCTTATATAAATTAACTACCTTTTTAACGCTATAACTTTATTAACTTTTATAAGTTTTTTAATACTTAGTATAAAAGGAATTTTAATAATATAAAGCTTAAGCTTATTAAAAATATTTAAAAGCTAAAAAAACTTAGCAATATTAAGTAGTAGTTTTTTTAGCGCTATATTTATAGTATATTTAGTAGTTTTAAAAAATATATCGCGTTTATATATACGTTTAATATTTTTATAAATTTTGCTACTAATAGTATTAGTTAAGCTTTTAAACTTGCTATACTATTTAAATATATTTACTATATTAGCAAATTTAATAGTATTTAAAACAAGGGCTAAAAAAAAAAAGCTTTTTATTTTTTTAAAGTATTAATTATTTTGGTATAATTTATTATATTTAAGAAATTATTTATAGTAAAAGGTATATTTATAATAATTAACTTTATTATAAAAGTTATTTTAATTGTTTAATTAATATAAAAAGTAGCTAAAAGCTAAAAATTATTAATAAAGTAAATGCTTATTAAAATAGCAATTAAGTTTATATTATTTACTATTGCTTAAATAGCAAGATTAATTATACTAAAAATTTCTGTTATATTAGCTATAGTAACATTTATAGTAAATATTACTACAGCTAGTAAGAACTTTTAAATACTTTTTATCTGCTTGCTTAAATAGTTATTTTTTCTAATTATACTTAGCTATATACTTTTAAAAATCGTTTTAAATTTAGCTAAAAAGTTAGCTATAATAACTAATCTTAGTATAATAGACCAAATAAGCGCTACTATACTATTCTTTTAAAATAGCTTAAAAGCAAAGTCTTTATTAGCAAGTAGAAGTTTATATTACGCTAGTATTATAATTAAAGTACTTAAAGTAATTATAATTTCTTTAAATAAAGTTACTTTTTGTATATAAAGATAAGTTCTAAAAAAGATTTAAAATAAAGCTTTAAAGTTATTATTATTAGCAAAAATAATTTTACTTTTAAAATAATTAATTACTGCTTCTTTAAAGTTTAAAAAGCTATTTTTTAATAAAATTTTAAAAAAGATATCTTTTTTTATAATCTAGCTTAATTTTTTAACTTTAAATAAAATAGAAAATCTATACTAATTAAAGCTTAAAATAAATAAGGTAAATCTAGCATATTTTATATAGTAAATATATTTTTTGCTAATATTTAAGATTTTTTTAGTATAAAGCTTAATTATATATTTAACCTTAGTTAAACATTTTTATAAAATTAAGGTTTAAAATATGCTAGTATTAGTATACGCTATTAGATTTTTGCTTTTAAGCTTAGCATAAATAGTAACTTATAAGTATAAATAACTACTACTTTTAGTTTTAATAACCTTTTTTAGGTTATAAAATCTAATAGGCGCTTTATATAGCTATAGTAAAATATAGTTCTTTTTATAACCTATGTTTTTATTTTCTGCTGCTATAAAAGCTAAGTCTAACTTTAAAAATAGCAAAAAAAGCTATTTAAAATCTATAACATAATACTTAAAATAGTAAAATAGTTTATTCTGTATTAAAAAAAGGATTTAGTATTACTTATATATATAAATAATAAGGTATATTAAAGGTATACTTTTAACTTATTTAGAAATATTCTTAGCGTACTATTTAGTATGCCGATCTTTTTTGCATAATAAATTAAAAGTCTTTTTATAATATTTATATATAGTACTACAATTTACTATAATATAAGCGCTATTGCTTTCTTTTAAGTTAGATAATAAAGAAGAGAAATTAATTAAAAAAATAAAAGAAGTTAGAAATTAAGATTATTTTTCGACGTTAGATTTATATTTTGCAAGGTTAGCGTAATCTTAGTCCTTCTAGTACTTGCTGTATTTATTATAGCATTAGTTGTAGCTGTTTTTGCAATCGTAGCCTTTTTATTTTTATAAAAGTTTGTCTTTTTTTTTATATTTATTAGCTTTATCTATTTTATACTTATTTAACTTATACTTATTAGATTTATACTTATTTAATAAATACTTTTATTTATTATTTTTATTATATTTAAAAAAGCAAAATTGTTATTTTTGCTGCAACTTTTTTAAACTAATAAAATATTTCTATTAAATAGCTAATATAAGAAGTAGTCTAATTTTAAAAACATATATTATATACTATTTTAATGTTTTTATAGTTTCTAAGGCCTAAAAATATTGCTTAATATTAAGATTTATTTAGAATTAAATAGTAATTATAATACTATGCTAATTTTTGTTTTTTTTATTAAAAGTTTTTATAGCTTTTATATACTTTAGCTTTTATTAAATAAAGTTAATTATTATAGCTTTATTTTTAAATATATATTCTAATATAAAACGTTTTTTGTTAAACTTATTTATTGCTATAAAGGCTTATATAGTAAAACAATTAATTAGTTCTTTTAAAATATTATTTAAACCTTTTTTTTAAAGCGTTTAATAAGTATTTATTATAAGTTTATTATTTTACTATTTAATTGCTAGTTTAACTAATAATATCTAAAACAAAAAAAGTACTTACTATTAATTTGCTGCTATAGTAGCTATATTTTCTAAAAAAGATTTAATATGCTTAATAAAATAAAATATATTAATAAATATTAGCTTATTACTTTTAGTAATTATACTTATATTATTTTTATCTTTTTAATTAAGGTTAAATATATTAATATTAAACTATTTAAAATGTTTTAATTTGCTTAATAAAGCGTTAGATTTTATTAGCGTGCTACTAAGTGCTTGTTTTTTTTTTAGAGGTAGTAGTAGTAATAGTACGCCTTTTAACTAGTTTTAATACTGCTAATATAAATCTAATAGTTTTAGAAGCCTTAGTAGTTTTTTTAGCTGTTTAAGCAGTCTTTTTAAAGGTTTAAGTAGTAGCTTTAGCAAAAACTTAAAAAGTAGTACTTTAAAATTCTAAAGTATATATACTAACAAACTATTGTTATTGCTTTTATTATCTTTATTGTTAAAGTTACTGCTTTATATAGCAACTTATTAATATTAATAAGTACTAAAATAGTAATAGTAAAAATAACTTTATACTTTATAAGTTTTATTAAATTAGTATAATATTAAATATTATAATAAGCTATTATAATAAAGTTATTTTAGTTTAAATAAATATTTTATTATTAAAGCTATATTTTTAAAGTATACTTTTAGTACTTATTTTAGCTATAGTACCTAAAACTGCAATACTTATAAAAGTAGTACCTTATATATTAGGTTATATATTAAAGCTTAAAGTATTAGCTGCTATATAGCCTATAGCAGTAGTACTTATATATATTATATAAATAGATTTAGTATCTAAAGCTAGTTTAAATAATAATTATTAGCTTATAATATATATTAGCTAAATTTAAATATAGGTACTAATAGTACTTTAAATATAAATTAAGTATATTTAAGTGCTAATTTAACTATAAAGCCTATTTAATTTAAAGCTAGTTTAAAAAATATATTAGTATTTTAATAAAATTTAAAAGTAGGTAGGTTATTTAAACTTAAAAATAAGTATAACTAAGTTGCTTTTAACTTTTAATTTTTAAGTTTATTAAACTATAGCTTTAAGTTTAATAAAAAATATAGTAATAAAAATTTTTATTTTTTAGGTTAGTTTTACTAAAAAAGTAAAAAAAACGTTTGCTATTTCTTATACTAAAAAAAAAATCTTTATTTTTTATAAAAAAAATTATTATACTAACTAAATTATTATAAGTTAATTAATTAGTATAAATATAAAATATTTTGCTTTTAGATAGCTTTAGTTAACTTAGATATTTTATTAGCTATTTTAGCTATATAATTAATTAAAGCTATAAAAAAAGCTTAAATTTCTAAATTATATAAGCTTTAATTTTTAAATTTTTTGTTAATATAGTTTTAGCTAGCGTTATTATTGCTAAACTTAAAAAGTTTTACTATATTTAAAGCTTTATTTTTATTTTAAAGCTTTTATAAAAACTTTTTTAGCTAGCAGGAAAACTCTAGCTAAGCGCTTATTATTTTAAATTTATAGTTTAAGTATTATACTTACTAACAAAAAACCTTTTTTTTTAGCTTTAGCTTAAGCTTTAATAGTAAAAAAATTATAAATCTAGTAGTAAATAGTTTTACTAACAATTTACTAAATATTTAAGCTATTTTTAATACCTTAAATAATAATACTAAAAGCTTAAAAGATAATATAGCAAATAAAGGTAATAAAAAGCTAGCTTTAATAAGTTTTAAAGTTAAGTTTTATACTTTATATAACTTTTTAAATTTTTTAACTATTAAATTAGGATTTATATTTAATATTTCTGCTTATACTAATTAAAAATATATAAATAATATATATTAAAACTTAATTATAACTAATTAAATAAGTATTATATATAAAGTAAGTATATAAAAACTATAAAGTTACTATAAGTAAATACTTATAACTTAGTAATATTTTAGTTAAAAACTCTAATTATATACTAGTTATATATTAACTATTATTAGCTGTTCTATAATTTATACTTTTTATATATTTTATAAAATTTAAGAAATTTAAGCTTTGCTTAGTATTAGCTATATAAAACGACTTATAATATAAAAAATAAAAAAGATATGTTAAAAAAAACGTATTATTATATATAATATATTTAAAGTAACTATATTTTCGTTTTTTAATAGGTATAATAATATTTTAAATAGTATAGCTACTAATAAAACAAAGAAAAATAAGGTTTAAACTTGCTAATATATAAAAAAAACTTATAAAAATTAAGCTTACTTATAAAATATAATTTTAACTAATGTTATAGTATTATAAGCTTATAGAAATTATATTAGCTTAGTATAATTAGTAAATCTATAAATTAGTAGCTTAAGGCTTAGTAAGGCAATCTTTTTAACTAAGGTTAATAAGTTAAATAAGTAATTATAAAATAGCTAGACTTATTTAAATTAATTATTAATAATAATTAAATGCTATAAGCTAATTTAATTAATATAGCTTATAAGGTAGCTAAATATACATGTTTTATAATAAAGGTTAAAAAACTACTTTATTAATATATATAAAGAATATAGTTAGGTATTAAAAAACCAACCTAACTAAAATGCCAAAATTTTATGCAATTAAAGGTTAAAAAACCATTCCGCGCGCATAATCTACCGGCAGACAAAGAGTTTAAGGATTAATTTTTTAGACGCTAGCTACTATTTAGTATAGTATACCTAGAGGTGCAGTTATAATACTAGGATTTAGTAGTAATTAAGTCTATAGAAAAAGATAATAAATCTGTAGAAGTAGCCTGCAAGGCTTGCCTCTAAGGTAAAGCCTAAGGCTCCGCCTTATCTAATCTATAATTAATACTACTAATAAAAGTACCCCTTATTAGTATATATTAAATAGTAAAAATAGTAAGCTAAAGCTAAGGTACTACTTATAAAAGATGTTATCGCAAAGTTTAAAGCAAAAAAGTTACGCTAAAACTTTAACAGAAGCTACGTATACATAAAGGTAAATAAAGGAGTTAAAAATTCCGTACAGCGAAAAGCCTATCTTTTTTACTAATTATACTAACTATACTAACTATACTAACTACTTTAATTACTCTAACTAGTTTAAATACTTATACTTATAATTAAAAGCAATGCTAACAAATAACTTAGCGATTAAAAAAGCAATTATATAACTGCTAAAAGTAGTAAAAACAGAAAATACTTTTATTATTAACCTTAAAAAAAAGAAATATATATTATATATAAGCTTTAGCTTATTTATTATATTTAAAAAAACTTAAGTATTATGTTTTATTTTAGTAATATGTTTTTAGCTACTTTTTACTAATTTGCTACTGCTAATTCTTAATTTTATTACTAATTTCTAATTTTATTACTAAACCGTTTATTTTAAGCAAATTAATATAAGCTTTACTTTTTGCTTTTTATTTTTACTATATTTATTACTTACTACTAAGTTTTTTAATAGCTGCGTTATTATATAAAGCTTTATAGTAGCTTTTAAACTATTAATAAAGCTTTTATATATTTATTAGCTATACTTTTTTTGCTTAAATAAGCTTTAAAGCTATTTTTGTTTTAAAAGTTTATTAAATTTATTTATATAATTTATAATAGTTTATTAATTTTATAAATATTTAGTTATTAGTTATATAAATAAGCTAAACAATATATATTAAGTAAATATATATATTTAATAGCTATTAAATAGTTAATACTAATATTATTTATTTTTAAACACTTTAAAAACTATAAAATAGCTACTTTAAGTATTAAGTTATATATAAGCATTATAATTAATTATTAGTTAGTTAAAGTAGTTAAAATAGTTAAAATAGTTAAAGTAGTTAAAGTAGTTAAAATAGTTAAAATAGTTAAAATAGTTAATAAAAAAAATAGATAAACCTTTTACTATATAGGATTTTTAATTTCTTTATTTATTTTTGCTTAAGTATATATAGCTTCTATTAAAGTTTTAGTATAACTTTTTTGCTTTAAATTTTATAATAGCACTTTTTATAAGCGGCGCTTTAGCTTTAGCTTACTATTTTTACTATTTTTGCTTTTTTTTTTTATAAACTATATTTAAATAACTATATTAATATTATCGTTTATCTAATATTATATTTATAATATATAAAAAAAAAGGATAAAGCTTTTTTTGCTTTATAAAATAAATTAAACTTAATATAAACTTAATATAAAAAAAAACTTAATATAAAAACTTTTGTTTTAAACATATTTTTTAAAATTATTATTATTATATATTATTAATTAATTCATTTAATTTAAATAATTAATATAAATAAATTATAAAAATAAACTTTAAATTTTAAATTAAATTTTAATTAAAAATTATTTATAAATAAATTATTTTAATTAATTAATAATTAATATAATATAATAAATATTATAGTTTAATTTTATTTAAAAAATAAAACTTTATAATAGCTAGTTAAATTATATAAAGTTTAAAAAAAAAAGTTATTTTATAAAGTTATAAAAATTATAAATATTATATATATATAATTTTTTTTATTAATAAACTTAAAACAGTATATTATAAAAATTATTCATTATAAATAATAAATATATATTTAAGTTAATAAATATTATATTATATTAAGTTTAATTTATTTTATAAAGCAAAAAAAGCCTTATACTTTTTTTTTATATACTATAAATATAATACTAGATAAATAATAATATTGATATAGTTATTTAAATATGGTTTGTAAAAAAAAAAAGCAAAAACAGTAAAAATAGCAGGCTAAAGCTAAAGTACTACCTATAAAAAATGTTATCGCAAAATTTAAAACAAAAAAGTTATACTAAAACCTTAATAAAAGCTGTATATACAAAGGTAAATAAAGAAGTTAAAAATCTTATATAGCAAAAAGCTTATCTTTTTTACTAATTATACTAACTATTTTAACTACTTTAACTAACTTATAATTAAAAGTAATACTAATAAATAATCTAGCTTTTAAAAAAGTAATTATATAACTACTAAAAATAGTAAAAATAAAAGATATTTTTGTTGCTAATTTAATAAACCTATAAAAAATTTACTTTTTAAAAATATATTACTTAGTTTATTTAAATAATAAACCTTAAAAAAAGAAAAAGTAATTAAGCTATTATAGGTTATATAAACAAACTTTAAAAAGCTTAAAGCTTATAGCTACAATATTTATTATTTATATAAAGATAATATAGCTAATAAATATATAAAAGCTTTATTAATTATATAAAAGCTATTATAAAGCTTTATATAATAATATAGCTATAGCTATTAAAAAACTTAGTAGTAAATAATAAATATAACAAAAATAAAAAGCAAAAGGTTAAGCTTATATTAACTTGCTTAAAATAGGTAGCTTAGTAGTAAAATTAGGAATTAGCAACAAAATTAAAAATCAGCAGCAGCAAATTAGTAAAAAGTAACTAAAAATATATTACTAAAATAAAACATAATATCTAAGTTTTTTTAGATATAGTAAATAAGCTAAAGCCTTAATAATATAACTATAATTATTAATAAATATAATAAAAATAAAAAATATAATTAATTAATATATTTTATAATTAATAAATATAAATTAAATTATTTTAATTTAATATATTATTTATTAAAAAATTAAAAAAATTTAATTAATTTTAAAATTATAATTAAATAATTAATATAAACTTTAGTTTATTTATTATATTTAAAAAAACTTAAATACTATATTTTATTTTAGTAATATATTTTAGCTATTTTTTTACTAATTT
>MU396852.1:0-48899 GCA_022578855.1 Nemania serpens | reverse complement strand
TTAAAAAATTAAAATAATAAATAAAAAATAAAAATAATATATTTTTATAAAAAACTTTAACTTATACTATTTATTATAAAACTTAAAAAATAAAACAGCAAAAAAAGTAAACAAATTTATAAAGTTTATAATTAATTAAAACTTTATATTAGTTATACTATATAAAAAAATTTTTAAAACTAAAAAAAAAAAAAAAACCTTAATTTTAAATTTAATTTAAATATTAAAAATTTTTATAACTATATATTAAAAAAACTTAAAATAACTAAAGTTAAACTATAAAGTATTATAAATTACTATTAATTTAACAATAGTATTAAAAAAATATTTTAAATAAATAAAAAGCTAAAATTAACTAAAGCTAAATAAAATATTAATAATAATAAAAATAATAGCTTATATTATAAAAATTAATATATTATAAACTAATAATAACTTTAATATAGCTTTTAATTTTTTAATTAAATAGCTAATAATAATAGCAAATATAGTAGTATTAAAAATAATAATAATAATAAAACAGTAATAACTTTTATAATAAATATTAAAAGTAATAATAATAAAAAAAGTAGTTAAAAAAGCTTATAAATAATTTTAAAGCAATTATATAAAACTTATATAATATAAGCTATAGAAAAATAAAATAGCTTTAGCTGCAAAAATAACTATAGTAAAAAAAAAAAGCTAAAAAAAAGCTTTAGTAAAAGTATTAATAAACTTTAAAACGCTTTAAAGCTTAAATAAATAAGCAAAATTAATATATAAACTTATATTAAAAATAACTATTATATTATTATTATATAGTAGTATAAATAAACTTATAAATGCTATTATTTTTAAAGCTTAAATATAAGTTTTAGTAACAAATTTTTTTTTAATTTTAAAAACTAACTTTAAAAACATATTTAATAGAAATTTAATATATAATAAATAATAAAAGTTTAATATATTAATAAAAATAACTAAAAAAAAATATTAATATAAAAACTTATACTTTAAAAAGTATTAAAAAAAGACCTACTATTAAATAAGTTTTTAAAAATATATAGTAATTTATTAATAGCTAAAATAATAATACTATATACTGCTAATTTTATACTAAAGTATTATTTAAAAAATTTTTAATACTTTAAAGTAATAATAATTTTTAAATTAAAAGAATTTACTAAAGTAAAATAAATAGCAATAAAGTAATAACTAATTGCTTTTATATATACTTTAAAAAAAGTTTAAAAAAGAAATATATATAACTATATAATAAAAGTAGCTAAAATAGCAAGCCTTTTACTAAAAAGGCAAATAAAAAATAAGTATAATAAGTTAATAAATGTTATAATAAAAATAATAATAAATATAATATAAAAAGCATTATAAAATAAAAGCATTATATTTTTACTATAGCTTAATATATTTAAAACCTTTAATATAATTAATAGAAAATAAATAGTTTATATTTTATAACAAAAAAGCTATTTATTATAAGTAGTAGTATAAGTTAACTTTTTTATATTAAAAAAATAGTAAAATTATATTTTAATATAGTAAAATTTTTACTAATTAATTTAAAAGCAAAAGTATTATAACAATTGCTTTTTTTACTATTATTATTTCTTTTATATATATTTATATTATATAATAATTTAGCTATATATAAAAAGCTTGTTATTATAAGTTTTATTAATAATATTAACTTTTTTATTATAAATATTAATATTAAATGCAATTATAAAACTTTAAAAAAAGTATAAAAAATATATAATAGCTAAGCTAGCAAATATAGTATAAAGTTTGCTTTAAAAAAAAGCAAGCTTATATACTTTTTTAGCAATAAAGTAATACTTTAATAACTAATTAATCTTTTTAAAGCAATAGTTTAACTAAAAAAAAGCGCAAAGTTTTTAAAAATATAGTTTAACTATAAGCTAAAATAAAAAAAATACTTAAAAAAGCTAAAAAAAAAACTTATAGTTTAATTTTATATAATAATTAAGCTATAAAATTTAGTATAAAATAATAGTATAATAAAAGTAAAGCAATTTTATATTGCTATTATAAAAAGTATACTATTATATAAAGCAGTAGTTTAATACTTTAAGTTTTAAAATAATTAATTAAAAAAACTTATAAAATATTTAGTAGCAATTTAAAATAAATGCTTTAAAAAAGTAGCTAAAGCTTATAAAGTAACGCTTATTAAGCAATTAAAAATTAAACTAGAAATTCTTCTGCTAAATTTATACTTAAGCAATAAAGTAATAGTATTTAAAAAAAAATAAAAAACCTATTAAGCAAAAATATAATAAATAAAGCAACAGTAATAATAAATAACTTAATATATTAGGTAAAAAAGTAATAAAAAAAAAGCTAAAACTAAAAAAAGCTATAAGTAATAATTAGTAGTTTAAATAAAAAAAAGCATTAAAAAATTAACTAATAAAAAGTATAATTATAAAATAAAAAGCTAAGTATTACTTTAAAAAAGAAATAAAAAACAAAGTAGCAAAAAATAAAGCTAAAAAAAAACTATTACTTAATACTAGCTAAAAAAAAACTAAATAAAACAAAAGCTTTAACTAAATACTAAAAGCTACTAAAATATAAAGTAGCTATACTAATATAAATTTAAACTAAAAAAATAAACTTTAAGGCTTTTTTTTATAAAAAAAAAGTCTTTAAATATTTAATACTTTTATATAAGTATATAAAAATAAAAAAAATATTATAGTATATAATTTTAAAGTATAACTTTTTAGCTATAAAGCAAAAAGTATTATAGTATAGTTTAAAAAGCATACTACTATATAGTAATAAAAACTTTTATATAGTAATAAAAATATTAAAACTAATAAAAGCTATAGCAAAATAAATAATAAGTACTAGAAAGCTAAATATATATAAGAAAGCAAAAGCTATAAAAGGTTAAAAAAAGAAAAAAAAAAGAGTTAAAAAATAAAAAAGCTATAAAAAAACTATAATAAAACTACTAAAAATTTCTAATAATTAAATTATTAACTTATTAAAGTTTTTAAACTTTAACTAAGTTAAAAAAAAAAAAAGCCTTATAAAAAAAAGCCCTTTTTTAGACTTTTTATTTTTAATAAGCTATTTAATAAAAAATAGCTTTTTTATAGTAAAATACTGTTAAAGTAGCTATATATTAGCTATATAAGTATTTTATCTAGCTTTAGTATAGTTTTTATTTATAGTTATATATATAGATTTTACTACGCTATTTAGTTAGTATAAGTAAGTTATTTAATAATAATAATAAATATAAAATAAATAATTTAGCTTATAAATTAAATCTTTTTAAATATTTATATATATATTTTATAGTATTAATAGTTTAGCTATAATTTATAAAAAGTAATAAAAACTTTTTTTATTATACTAATTTTTTTAAAATTAATTAAAGCTAATTAGTATTTTAATTTAAATAAAAGCAAAAAAAAAGTTTATAAAATAAAACATATTTTTTAATATTATTTTAATAAAAAAAAAACTAGGTTTAATTACTTAATTAAATAGCAAAACTAAAGTTATAAATATAATTGTTAGTATACTAAGTATTACTTTTAGTACTTAAAAGAGTTAATTAATGCGTACTAAAAAAAGCATAAACTAAAGCTTGCAATTAAAAAAGCACTAGCAAAGTTAGCGCTTATAGCAGCTGTACCTATTGCTATAGCTTCTACTATAGAAAAACCGGTCCTTAATATACCTTAATATTGCAAACGCTTATATAAAGCTTAAGCTAAGCCTAAAAAATAAAACGTTAAAAAATTATAAAAAAGCTATTGCAATTAAAAAAATTAATAAGCATACTAATAATTAAAAGAAATTAAAAATAAATTAAATTTCTATAGCTACTAAAAGTAGTAGCTTTTTTTTATTGCTTAATATTTTAATAAAAACTTTAAAGGTTTTTAATACTACTTTATAAAATAAAGTAGCACTTTTTTTAGTAGCACTTATTACTAATTATAAATTAAATAAAAAGCTAAAAACTTTATATATATATAGCTAGATTTTTAGCCTTAGTAGTTTTACTACCTTTTTTTAAATAAAAGATCTTTTATTTTACTATTTTAATTTTTACTACTTATAATTATACTTATTAATAGCTTTAGTAGTATATTTTATATTATTAAACTATTTTTTTAATTTTACTATTAAAAAAAAGTTATTTAAGTTATTAAATTTAGTTAATAAATGCTTTAAAAAAACTATAAAAGCTTTATTATTAGTTTAAGCATTATTAAAAGTAAAAAACCTAATTTAAACTATAAGTTATAGTAGCTAACGACTTAATAAACGTAAATTTCGATATTTTTAGCTATATAAAAGCTGGTAATATATTTAAAACTTAATAGCTTAATATATAGCTTCTAATATTAGTTAATATAGTAGGTAATAATGCTAATAATACCTTTTTTAAAAAGTAACTTTTAAAGGTTAAAAGAAAAATAGATTTTAGATTTTATATTAGCAATTTTAGCTATAATAGCTTTACTAGCTAATTAAAACGTTTTTTTAATTTAATAAGAAATAGTATTATAATATATTACTAAATTTAATATTAATTTAAGGTTTAAAAAGCTAATAATTTAGCTAAATTAATAGTAGCTAAAAAAGCTTAATAATATATTAAGTATAATATAAAATTTAGTTATTAATTATTTTTATTTTTTTTTAGTAAATTTAATAGCATATAATAATATATTTATAGTTTAAAGTTGTTAAAAAATAGTATTAGTAAGTACTTTTTAGCTTTTTTAGCCTTTTTAGCCTATTTAGCGTAAATAAATATTATATTTTTTTAAAAAATAATATTTTATTAAGTTTATAGCATTAGCGCTATATATTTTAATATGCTTATACTTATTATAAATATAATATAACTAGACTTTTTTTTTAGCTAAAATATTTAAATTATTAGAAATAATTAGTATAAAATAAGTATTATAATTAAAAATACTTAAAGTTATAAAAAAAAACCAAGCATAAAGTATATACTTTTAATTATTTATATATACTTAAAGTAGTTAATTTTAGATTAAATTACTAGTTATACTAAAAGTTAAAATAATAACTTAATTATAAATAAATTATTTAAAAAAACAGCTTTAAAGTATAAAAAATATATTATATGTTATTTTAATAAATAAATAGCTTAATATTAGTTAAGTTTTTAGCTTTAGCAAATATATATAAAAAAGCACTATGATAAAAACTCTAAGGGTTTCTAGTACTACTTTATAGAGTAGAGTAGCACTCCTTCTAGTAGTACCTGCTACTAGCTGTAGATTAAATAAAGAGCCAAAGGCTCTGCGCACACATAGCTAGATTCCTAGCCTTGGTAGCTTTGCCACCTTTTTCTAAATAAAGCATCTTTTGTTCTACTACTTTAATTTTTACTACCTATAATTACACCTATTACACTATTTATTTAAAAGCAGTAATATATTATACCTTAAAAAAGTATTATTAAAAGCTATATAATAATATTATTAGTATATTATTTAGTTAAATATAGCTACAAAAGTTGTAAAGTTAATAAAAATTATAAAATTATTAAAATAGTAAATAAAATTATTAAAAATAGTAAATAAAATTGTTAAAAATAATAATTAAAATTATTAAAAATAATAAAATAGTTAGTTTTTAAATTTTTAATAAATTTTTAACTATTTATTATTTCTATTAAAATTAGCATATAAAAAAAACCTTAAGTAATAAAAGAAAAAAAATAGCTATATATATAAAAAGATTTACTAAGTTTAAAAATATAGTTTTTTTAATATAAAATATAAAATATATAATATTATTAATATAAAAAAGTTAAAGTATACTAATAAATTAGAAATAAATATAAATAAATATAAGTAAATATAAATAAATATAAATAAAAATTTAAAAATATAGAAATTATTTATTAATTAAACTTAGCTTATTAATTAAAACTATATAAAAAATAAATAATTATTAAGTTAAAAAGATATTAAGTTTAAATATTATAATTATATAATTTTAATTATAATATATATAATATTAAAAGTAAAAAAAGGTAAAAAATAAAGCAAAAAAGTAATTTATTAGAAAAATTAAACATATATTAATTAATATTATTAAAAAAAAAAGCTATACTATAATAAAAATAGTATTATTAAATAGCTTTAGTTATACTAAATTTAAAACTATTAATATTTTAATACTTTTTATAAAATATATAATATTATTAATAATTAAAAGTTAAAAGTTATTAAAATACTAGCTAAAAAAAGCTATTAATTTAGTTAAATTAGTAATTAAATTAGCATTAAATAAATATAAAATAATATTAGTAAGTTAAAATAGGTTTAAAAATAAAAACTTACTAATTATTAGTAAAATAGTTAATAAATATATATTTAAGCTAACTTTTTTATAGCTTCTATTAACTAAAAATACTAAAAAAAATCCTAAAAAAAATCCTAAAAATAAGCAGAATTACTTATAAGTAATTAGCAAGTTATTAGTTAAAGAATATATAGTTATTTTAATTACAAGTAATTTTAAAGGCGTTAATTTGGCTTGATTGGCAAGTTTACTTGTCAATCAGTCAAAGTAATAATTGACTTGTGGGAAGCGCTGGCCGCCACGGACGGTCTGGGATCGCCAAGCGAGATCAAGCGGGGAACCCTCGGGCCCGAGATCCTGCCAGACCTGCAGGTATAGGTTCCGGCCGCGGAGCATGACCGAGAAGTCGGTGGCGCAACGAGGGCACGCATTTCTGCACTCGAAGCCCCAATTTTCGGGGTTGAGCGCCCAGAGGAAAGATTGTGAGAGGTTGTTGTTGTCCTCGGAGAAATTGCCATCGCGAAATAGAAGATGGGGGCAGATTCGCTGATCCCCTAGATTTTGGAACACGATATCCCTACCCCCTGCGAAATATTTCCAGACGGAATAGAGCAGAAACCTAGGAATGCCATCCCTTCCCGCGACAATCCGAGGGTAGGTTGAGTAACGTGTTTCATGAGCAATAGTTGCCGAGCTCCCCGTATTAAAGGGCTGTTTTGCATACGGCTGTAATAGGGCTCGGAGATACGACTTATATTTGCGCTGCTGTAAGCGGGTGTACTTGAGCGCGAGTTGAACATGGTGGTGTTCAAGTCTGATTTGGTAGAAACTTCGGAGGCGACCACGGCACCAAAAGCCCAATTCGGCATATACAGGGCACGAACGTGGGCACCATTGATTTGTAGGCCTGTCGTACTTGTCGATAGGGTGAAGGGCCATGCAGTAGTCGCACACCCACTGCTTGGGCAGCTCGCGAGCTAAACAGGCCAGATATGCAAAATAATCAGCGCGAGACAGATAGATCATACTTGAATGCATTCTGAGGTACATCCGTATCGAGCGGCAGGTCTGGGCAAGTAGGAGCTTATCGGCGGGTTCGAGGAACGTTGCTATACGGCCGACTAATTGTGCCGGCAACTGCAAGAACGGAATTTTAACGTTCGGTTGCTCACGAGGCCGCTGCCACAGGGATCTGGCGAAAGCGACCAGCTTCATCTTTGATAATTCAAGGAAGGAATCAACGAGCAGAGGCATTTTCACGGAATAAGGTGGACTTATGTGTATCTAGGTATACGTAGGGCTGGAATTCGTTGCTGATCCGAAATAGACGTTCCAGTCTGAGGCTATGAAGCTTCAACGTTAACATAGGCGCTGTCGTCTGAGGAGGAAATGCTCTTTGTGGGATTTCGAGCGAGTTTTATACTTGGTTGAGAATCGTCTGCCGAGTCGGGGGCGACCGTGAGTTCGCTTTTGAATAGTAACTTATATGAATGCAAAGTATAAGATAATATCAGCACGAGAGGAACGACGAAAGTTTGTTTATAGATACGGGAATATGTGGTGAAGTAGGTCTGCTCCTCGAACTTTGCCTTGCAAGATCGGATTACTTGAACTATGTTTTTCTCCCTTGATAATGTACCCGATGTTAGTTTATCTTGATGGGTAACAAAACGGACTATTCGCAGCCATTATCAAGCCCCCATTAGCCAAGATAGCAGACGTTTTCGGCTGTCTCTTCGGCGGTTAGTCTCAGTATCATCATGAATGTCCAAAGATACATCTTCATGGCCGTTTCGGTAAACGTGCAAATGTTCGTGGTGGCACAAACCTACTACTCGGCGAGATCCACGGGCCTCCAAATGCTACAGCAAGTCCTCATCGCCGATACAAGCAATATGCTCGACCGGGCTCTCTTCTCCAGCCTTCCCAACCTCCCGTTCCCAAGTCACCCTCTAGATCCTACTCCCAAAGTTGTTGTCGAGCTGCGCTTGTAAATGAATATAGCCTAACTCAAACCGGCCTAAGCATGAGTGGCATAACTTCAAAGCCGATCCTCTTCAAACAATCTAAACCGACCTGTGATTCAATTTCGGGAGTGTGAGGGCCTCAACCAAGATTCAGGGCCGTTACCGGTTTTATAAGTCTATAGCTGCATTCGAATACAGGTATTATAAGGTCTACAATACAGAATCCCCACTTCCCCTTTTCATCAATTTACAAGACCAAGTTGCCGGGTTTTGATTCCAAGACAGTCTTCATCCGCTGCAAGAATACTTGGGCTCGCTTCTCCTCGTCCTTGGGCACCTTGAGGCTGAAGAAATTGGTGCCGGTGGACGCGCCTGGTTGAGGAGGGTTCTCTCTTGTGTTGGGGAGGGATATCTTATTAGAGCTCGCGAGGAAGTCGATGATGTCCACTTTGGCCTTGGGCTTCGGTGCGACACCGGTCAGAGTCGAAGGAGGAAGAGCCGCAATCTGGGGCAGATACCGGCCTCGCGAGGCCTTAGGGCCGACCTTATCGAGGCCCAGGACTTGGTTAAATAGCTCGTCGGAGGTGGGCTTGTAGTTGGATGGCAACGGCAGCGAGTCATTGGCGAGCTCGGCGGCGCGTTCGAGGAAGGTGGATAGGGGTATAAAAGTACCCAATGTGCCCTCTATCTTTGCTTGTACTTTGACGACGGCAGCGAGCGACACAGACAGTGAAACCAGACGTTGCTCAGGAATCGAGGCCTCTTTGCTTAGCGCTTTCTCGGCCTTCTTCGAGGCTTCTTTGGGGGCAGCGATCTTGAGGTTGGAGAGGTCGAGGTGAGCATTGTGGTTGAAGCGCTTCATGATCTCCTCGGGTCGACTCGCAGACACGGTTCCCAGGTAGGCCAGGACGTCGCCCTTGAGCAGTCGGCCACCCGGTCCCGTGGGTGTCATCTCACTGATTGCCGACTCGCTCAGCCCGTTCTCCTTTAGCAAGTGCGCCACAGATGGATAGAGAGGGTATTTCTGCGGCGGGGCCTTCTCGCCGGGCGTTCTAGGCTGCTTCTGTGCACTAGATCTCTCGGGCTCGGCGGCTTGTTTCTGCTCCTCCTTCTTCTTAGGCGGCGCATCCTTGGTCGCGCTGCTCGCCTGGGCAGGTTTCCCATCGGCCGGGATCTCCAGTTGGCTTATGTCGTCGCCTGTCTCTGCAATGACGCCTATTCTCGTGCCGACCTGGATACCTTTGCTGCCATCGCCCTGCATAATCTTCATGAGGATGCCGTCCTCTTGGGCCTCGACGTCCATCGAGGCCTTGTCGGTCTCGATCTCGAGAAGCACGTCGCCGGCGGAGAAGGAGTCGCCCTCTTTGACCTTCCAATTCGCGATGTTCCCTTCCGTCATGGTCGGCGATAGGGCGGGCATGGTGAAGTTCTGGGCGGCGAGCGAGGCGGCGGAGGTGCGGAAGCCTAGAGACAGCGACGTGTGTAAGCAGCGATCACAGCATCACATCTAATAGCTCACGGCTTATAGCTCATGGCTCATAAAATCGAATATACGAGCGGGATCAATGCGGCGTACGAACCCCGAGAAGCGGCATCTTGAGCGACTCGCCGGCTTACAAGCCTGGCGGATAGGCGTGTTGCCGTCGCGAACGATGCCATTGTTTGGCCGACGGTGTGGTGACAATCGAAGCTCGAGTCTCTGAATCGAGGTTGCGGAGTTAGAATTACTACGGCATATTTCGGAGCTTGTACTCTTTAGTCAGCCTTGTTGGGGACAATCCGAATACCAATCGGAGCCGCTCAAGGATGAGAGCCCTCGCTCTGATTCGCTGGGATTAGCTGAGCTAAGACAACCTGTTCTTGGGTACCTATGGGGGTACATGTACCTAGATATCCACTCGGCTCCCGAGGTACATGTAGATACAATTAGCTGTACCCTGCCGTACTAGGTTAGTGCGAAACAGGGTCATTAAGTGCTGCTCAAAATTATACCATCTTATCTTCTCAAGATCTCACTTGGCGGTGCGTGCTCTATCAAGCTCCAACGTCAACTCTTGTTCTTGCCAATTCTCCTCCTTTTACCACACACGCTATGTACACTCGACTTCGCAAGACGCCATGATATCTCCAATGGCCCAATGCCGGGGATTCACCCATCCTCTCGTCCTCCTCGTGCGAGGCACCCTGCGATCGAGATATTCGGCAGAGTCTTCTACTCGGAATACCGCAACCTGGCTAGCTCCTTTCACGAACCCGTCTCGGCATTCGAGGTATTTCTCGTCATGTCGCGCCCTCCATAGCACCGTCAAGACCGCAAATACGCCGCTGACGGGCCCAAAACCCAGCGGGCAACCGGCCGCTAGCCCACTTGCCGAGAAAACACATCCCATCTCCGACTACGGCTATATCCAGCGACTCGCCATGAAGTCGCGGCCGACACTTCTATACGAGGCCGCGCCGCAGACGGCCTTCCTGATATCCAGCTATACAGCTGGCGTGTTCTGCTTCGGCTCTGCCATTGTCAACAGTTGGTTCAACGTTTTCAACCTGCCTCCCGGCATTTCGCCATGGGTGGCAGTCGGATTCAGCGCCGTCAGTTTCGCATTCGCCATTCTGGGCACCATTTTCTCTATGAGGCCTTGCTCTATAATACGATCGATCTCGCTTCTTCCGAACGTGGCGTCGCAGAAAGCACCGGGCTCCCTGAATCAGCCTGTGAAGCTCGAGGTGGTCGCCCGCCGGGTCTCCCCCGTACCGCTACCGTCAAAACGCATACAAGTGGCACCAGAACAGCTCGTTTTAGTAAATCGAATGCAGCATCTCCCCATCGTTCTTTCCGCGGCGCAGTTGGCTACGAAGCAGCGGAAAGACGCAAAGCGCAGGAAAGAAGAGCGTCAATACGAGCTAGACCATCTCATGACTGCCCCGTTCCGTGATGCCGGCAGGGCTTCCACGACCCTTCTGGATCATATACGTCGGAGTCTGACCAACGAGGGTTTCGCTCCCGTTTATATCAACGGGACGATGTATAAGCTAGACATCGATGGTGGTTATTCCCTCGAAAACGGCCAGGTCCTAGACCGGATTGCCAAGTATCAGCCCGACCCAAAGTTGGCTCTGGCACAATCAGAAAGCCAGACTAAGAGGGCATGAAACGTATTTGACAACACGATACCGCACGGCACTTCTAAGGGCCGGCGTTTAAACAGGCCAGGGCGCATATTAGAAGATAGGTCCCATGTTTAGGGCCGCTAAGGTATAGCGAGGTATGCATAGTTTCGTCAGTAATGCTTAGTGATATATCTATACCACTGCTATATAATCGGTGCATACTTGAAAACAGAAACATGATTTCAAGAGTCATGAACTGCATCTATACAAATGCACATCACGCTCAAGAAGAGTTCCGCGCCATCCTTGTCGAGTGCGTGATCGAATAATCGGAGCAGAGTAATACCGATACACTCTTCTCCAGGCCATACCAACACAACAATGGCACACAATATTCTTCACTGAGGGTAGCTACTATAAAACATATGCCATCTTACTCGGCCGTTTTCTAATCATGTGACTATCACGCTGTAGTTCATATCAGTCGCGCGTACGATGACGAAAATGAGTTCATCACGCCTGTGCTAGCAACAGTAACCGAGATTAGACTGTTACTCCCACCAGTTTCGGCTCTCGCCGTCAGCCCACTGACCGAACAGGCCACTCGCCTTTATACCCGCTCTTCGCTTACAAAGACGATTCTGTAACCAGCGATTCCTTAGCGATTTGCGACGCAGTTAAGGGAGACAGCGTCGGCCAGCAGGTCGGTCAAATGATGACAACGGCACGCAGGGGACGCTGAAACCTGTTAAAGTTGCGCTCGCACTCGTATCTTCAGATGGAAACGCTGAGGAGGACAAGCCAACCGTAGGCGATCAGAGTCGTTATTAATGAGCAACATATCATTATATAGGCATTATCGTAAGATTGATCTTACTTGATAATGAACTGGTTACGTACCTCGCTTGCGTCCCATGACCCTACACCTCGATAATGAGACGATTCTTGTTAGGACGTGGCCTAGATTGAGGTAGGCTGGGAAGAAGGAAGAAGGAAAGCGTTTGGTATACCGTATACGTATGAAGAGGGTGCAGCGAATTCAGAGCTGCAAGTAAGCCAGCCCTACCTGAAGGCTGGGTAGATATTTATCACCGATCGTGATATCATGCCAATGATCGATATTCAGCGAAGGCTCGATGAATGCGCCCATGCTTATCTCTCTCATTATCCTCTTCCTCAACAGGCCCCCCATCCGTCACCAGAGGCGCGGGGGTGGCGTTGCCCGGGAAGTATATGCTGTAATCATCTCTTCATGAACCGCCGCGGCTTGAGGCGCCCTGCCACCACCGGCTCTGGGGCTGCGCGTAGCCGTGATCCTTCCGGTTGGCGTTTGTGAGGGGGTTGAGCGCCCACGGTCATTATGCGAGTGAGTCCCTGCCTCCTGCGTGCTCGTCATGGTTAGTATTCACGCACCTAAACTGCGTGAAAAGGAGTTGGGGTTGCTTGCATTTCGGTTGATGTAGAAAATCAGAGATAAGTGATCTTATTAAAGATTTCGAGTGTCTGGATCACTATTATATAGAGGTCTACACCTATGTATGTGTATCTCCCACTCAGTCGTACTCCATTGGGTTACAATTCCCCAGAGAGAAATTCTGCTTCGAATATTGGAAGATTTTAGCAATTGAGTTGGTGAAAGCTCAGGGCGTAGATGACTACCTACGCAATATCATCCCATACTGTCTAGTCATCCTTCCCACGATAGAACAACGAGTACGAATGCTTCGAGGGCAATGGCTACGTGGCGGTAATGACGACAACGGAAGCTAGTATAGAGTGCATAGCTATAGGGTAGTAGTATCTTCTAGCAGCTTTGTATGCTTCCTTCTTATCCCCAACATACAGGATCCCCTTGAGCCTTATACTAATACCCTATGCTCAACAAGTAATTACCAGTAGCAGTCTATTACAAGACGAACTAGGCTTAATGATATTTGCGGCTATAGCCTCGTAAGTCATAATATCTGGAAGGTTTAGTTTTTCTCTTATGGTGGAACTGATGTTGTGTATTGTTTGCGACAGTTTACAAGACCGGAGCGCATTTTAACATGTATAATTAATCGCACGTTTGTACCAAATTCGTTTCAGAGACTATGGCTCGGGCCTTTAACTGTCACTAAGAAGCCAAGCGGTGTTGTTAATCTTAAAAGCAACATAAAAGGCCCGTCGCAAGCATCACGGTTCCAACCATACAACTACAAAACGCTGAGTGTGCGACTTGACAACTTATTACTTATAGTAGCATCATCGCTCAATGCTGTAATTCGAGTCCGTTAATGGTATTGGTCCTAGTGGGAACTTTATACCACTAAAGTTAATGTATTAACGTAGCGGATACACCACTATCATGGGTGGTCATATATGGTATTGCTAGACCAGAAATGCCAGTCTGTGTATTAGGGACATGACAAACAAAATGGAGATTATTTTAGTACAATTTAACTTTGATATGTATGTAAGTGTCTAAGCGCCATAATCTTCCTAGTTTATTATAAATTCTACATAGTAGTTCCTTTCTTTGCGTTTTATATCTCCAGATTTTAGTAGCACTCGTGTCTGTGTACGTCTACTCACTGAAGTCTACGTTTCAGTGCTACCATATCTGTCGTCTTCATATATAGCACAAACGAGTTATAATGGAATAGCACTGCTACGTAAGTATACTTGCAAAGCGGAATACAGATATCGTTAAGCCATATTAGCGGCGCACGTTCAACACTTGATAACTAAGTCGAGGTAAGACGTTCTGAGACACGGCAACGGCACTATCGTACGGATAAGACGGCATGGAAACATTTAACAACGAACTCGGAGGACAAGAGGGGATAGGGTCACTTTTTCCCTTACGTGCTCCGTAGTCGCTCATTACCGATACACGGCTTGCGTATCTGAAGACGTGTCATGGTCATTTCCGTATGACATAGTGTTCAGGCACGGAATGAAAACGAATCACGGCATTATTACGAACAAGGCGTTCTCGGCGTCGACAGCGCACCGATGTAGGACGGATCTTGGCGAAGGATGCCATCGTGAATGATGTCTCCGGTGACACTCTGCCTCGGCTGCACTGGAACAGCGCAACCTATTCTAGCTTCCTCGCGAATAATAAGCCGCAGCTCGGAATATTCTACGACATCGAGCATCACGGCGGGTTTTGGCCTTAGCGACCATTTCACGGCAAGATGTTGTCCACGGCGCGACCGATCCTCGCCGTGGTACATCCGGATTCGTTTTTTCAGGATAGCGTGTATAAGCTGTAGTCTTATTCGTCCACGCCTCTAGAAGATAGAGCGTCAACAGAGATAGACATGCGGCCCGATTATACTGGTTACACATTGGTCTTCATTGGAGAGATATATGTATGTCTGGTCATCCCAGCGGGCAGCGCGCACGTGAGTGCTGAGTCATGCAACTTTTGTAGTTGTGCCTCTGTTGCGCCTCTGTTGCGCCTTTGTTACGCCTCTGTTGCGCCTTAGTATCTGCTGAAGGTATGATGCGGTAGAAGCGTCCCCTATTAAGGTCGAGATTGTTATTAGGTGAGATATGTCTTACCGGAGAATAGCTTGTGCAGTAACGCCGATATCCAATATCCAATGTGCGACATGCATGATAGTTAGTTGTGCTTCTTGATTGGATTATGCTTAGAAGTGTGCAGCATAGTCTGTATAAGTTGCGGGGGAAGTCGGGTGCTTATCATCTCACAGCCTGCTGCCAAACTCGCATGAGCGTGCTAAATGTTTAAGTGTTCGCCTCGTTTTCAGGAGTCCGTGAATTAAGGCGAATTAGTGTTTGTTGGCGTAGATAGTACCGGAAATAGGAGATCATTTAAAGTTGCACAGCGAAGAGACAATTGGACGTTCCACGCAGGCTGATTTCCCGATACAGCGGCAAGAGATCTGCGAGTAAGCCGAATCATGTCTAGATTGGGCTAGCCACATGCTAGCTCGGCCAATAATAAACCAGGAATCGGGCGAGCCCCTACCTATTTCGACCACTTCGCATGCGCTTCTAATGCAAGTCCCTTGAGACATGCCTTATCTTGATCAAGCCTGATATGATAGCCTTCTTGGCTTGCTAAGAGAAGTAAAGACCAAACCCAAAGTTAAATTTCGCAATAACCAATGACGGCCTGTAGCTGGCAATGGCATGTGTTTTTCGGGTCGATCCCAGCCAGCCGTGTGGTATTTCAGTCCTCACCGCTTGGGCAATCTTTCGGCAAGCAATTTATTTGCCTCGGGCGAATATTGGGGCGACGGAATTTTCTTTACACACTATGCGCGCGCCTTTGTCTCAGTCAAGGAACATGTGCATCTGTCACATACCGATCACACCATCGGTGCGTCCAGGCGGATGCTGCAGACACTGCAAACCACAATGGCGAAAATTTTACGGTACCTATTAGATGTCTGGGTTCCGATCCGTACTCCGTACCCTTGGTATGGGCGCAAGGCGGTGAGGGCCCTGGATATTACGAATCGACCTCCCATCTGGCTATATTGGTGTATAGAGGTGCCAAGGGAACGGCCGAGTTTCCATAAAGTTTGTAGGACGAAGTGTGTGCCAGACCTGCGGACCAAACCTCAAGGAAACGAGGGGCTGGCTATATTACCTATATCATGGAGGTTTACTAGTAGCCCCTCCAAGCGGGTCGAAAGGTGGCATGTGCGCAGGACAACCGCAGATAGCGCGCTTCTACAATACAAAACGACATGAATCAAGACAAAACGTTTAGGTGTAGGTGGAAATCATGACACGAGCGATATGAGCCAGAAAGATGACTACTCCTTCGCATATAAAGTCTGCCCGCGTGAACTAGACTTGTCTTAGACGGACGCTGTATCAGGCTCCTGTATGCTAGCTATATCTCGTCAGTGATCTCATATGGCTCTTGGGGGCTGCATGATGGGGACGGAAACAAGCCTTGGTAGTTCTGCCCCGCCAACTCTAGATCTTAGCTTGCTCCTTCGTCATCCCGTATAACTGCACGGCTCGGTCGTAGCAGTCAGCTGGGTAAATAATGTGGAATAGTTTCAATGTAGTGTTACACTCCACGTTGCCGTTATATGTCTTGCAGTGCTTAGAACGTCGCCATTCCGGCAGTCATGCAGCCGAGAGGAGCCAATCAAAAAACCGCCTTGGACGGAGTACGACAGGTCTTGGCTGGCGTTGCCTATCTTTAGTGTTCCATCGGATTGGGGTGTGCAGAGTCCACCGCTCCTCCGATTTTGCTTTTCAACGCCCGGCCGATATCGCGAGATTTTGGTTGATGCCAGGGTGAATTACTACGAAAGTTTCTTCCCTCCTTTGTTTTTTGGCCGACGTCAAATGACCATCTGTAGAACGTCTTTGCGAAGGGACACGAAGACACGAAGAAGAGCTTCCGGGTTCGGCTCATTTTACTCATCAAAAAGCATGGTGGTCTAGGTCTTGCGGGTCAGAAAATCAGAAACAGTATCCCTTATCACTTTACCATGTTGCCGGTCTAGTTCAGTGCCACAAAGATATTGCAGCTGTTGCATCAAGATGAAGTTTGAGCGGTTTCCTCGCAGCTAGTTTCGGGTGGTCAGTCATCTCACCTGCTCCCAAACGAACCATGCGGTATAATTGAGCGGTGTGTGGTGAATTGCAACCCTCTATCTGGGTTGCCCTCCGGGTGTGGTCCGCTGCCTCGTCCGGATGAGATGCACTGTTCTTCGCATGCGAGTGGAGCATTCACCCCAAGAGACCCCAGGATATATATGTGAAATATAGCGGCTGATCTCAAGGAGAACTCTCTTTTTGGGGTCGTCTAATAGTCGGTGCTTGTGAATCACAGAATACCCCTATTCTTCCAAAACTAGCCATCTAGCGCTCTCTTCTTGTTCTCGGGGCGCTGGCGGGCCCCGAACATTTTTTCAACCGATATCCAATAGCTGAGTCGTGCTTGTTTGACGCTGATAGAGTTGAAACGCTTTAGATTGGCTATCTTTATGAGAGCACCAAGAAATAGTTGTATGGTGTTCAAACCACGTAGCTCATAATGCCTGTTTGCTTGAATCGTATGTTAGACAATGTCATTCGTACACCGCGCGATCTGTTGACGGTGTTACCCCTCCTTAGATTTGCAGCCCATGTATATCCTCGTGAGCCAACCAGGGTGGGTATTGCGAGCAAATAAGATGGGAGAGAGATAGACGACTCGCAGTCCTGAAACATGAGTGAGGGATGGTAGATGGCGGGCAGATGGCGGGGTACCTGTCCCTGTACTTCCGGCCGAGGAACTACCCTAATACACATGGAGCTAGATAAATATCTAGTACCGGATAACTGAGAAGTAACAGGGATGACGAGCCCAAAATAGCAGGGGGTAGTTCGGTTTCCTGCTAGTGTACTTCGAACGCTCCACATCAACTGTGGAGGTATGACGAAATTGTAGCTAAATATTTGCGGGTTGGGTAAGTCGAAGGCAATAAGGGTCCTGCATCCTCCGCCAGATCTGATAGGTTTACTATTACACTATAAATATTCGATTTGAAGATCAATCGGTTTATGCCCGATAATTCGCGAGTTGGATCCGGGGTTCCTGTTATCATACCTAGAGTGGCGTATGCACGACGAACAGCTTCTTGGTCGCCTAGCCATAATAGGAGTATTCATTGGCAGCAACTTTTTGAAGAGGACGGCGCCCATAAATGCTGATGAGCGAATATAAAAAAACAAGATCAGAGTTCCAGCGATAGAACCAAACACTAAAGAGCGACTATCTACAGTGAGCATTTAGACGCATTCAAACACGGCGGACGGCGTCGAAAGAAGGGCCGGAGAGTTAGGTAGTTCGACTCGACGATATGTGGACGTCTTCAGCAAGCGATAGTACCTGGGCACCGACCTGGGGTGCCTCCTTGCATGCACAGACACTACCACTGTAGGCGCCTCCTATGTAGGTATACTAAGTAGATAGTATCTAGGTAGGTAGGTAGTTAGTGTACTCTGTACTGCGCCAAGCGTAGTTGACCCCATCCAGGATTTCTAGACGGGGTTTCCTGGCTCAGCCGCCCAGGATCAATTACCTCTCGCGGGTTGGCGCATTGACGGCGTTATGATCTACTTAACAAGGGCAATTTTTTAACTCGGATCACTTGGCTAATAGAGCTGTAATGTCCGGCCCACGATTCTAATAACCACTCTATTTAGGTACTTTGATGCCTGGACAGATAAGTAAACAGCGCGACGGGCATATTGTTCAGAGGTGGTGCGACGAAGCAGAATCGTACCGGCTAGACAATGTGATGTACCATCATCTTCGGACGCCAGGGCGGTCCCAAAATGCGAGCGGTGAACCAAGGACAGTCACGAGACCAAGATGGAGGAGGTATGTGTGATCGTCGCAGAGTTTTCGGGCGACTCGCTCTCAGAACGTGGTTGGCGGTTGGCGGTTGGCACTAGTGGCTCGTGGAACATCTTTGGAGATGGAAACGAGTCGGTCATGAGTAAAATGGTAGAATGAGTAAAATCTGTCTATACGGCGGACACCGGACAGACTATTGCTTCGCCGGGCACCATGAGAGCGGGAGTCGGGAATGCGGTGTTTCAACCAGAGATATGGACTGACTAGCATGGCGAGCGATATCTTCCCAACGTGGGATGACTGGTACACGGAACAGCCCGCCACCACAGAACGGTTCAGAAACAAACCAAAGAATCCGAGGTCTAAAGCCGGGCCATCGGTGAGACCTTTGGCTGTCGATAGTAACTAGTATCTAGTGTCAATCATCGAGACACTTGCCGTTTTTTGTTCTGGTTTGGAGGTGAAGAGACCGACCTATAACAAGCTAGACGAGCATTATACTATGAGCTTATCGGATCAGCCATGTTCCAAATCATAATTGAGATACAGCGCGGCTTTGGCAGGTCAGTTAGAGAATGTAGAATAGGCACAGACAATGGATAAGTAGTCAATCGTTACCAGACGACGTCAACACTGAACACGAAATACTTCAGCAAAATGGGTGGACGAGTAGGCGCCTTATACCCCCTCTAATATAGGGATGTATCACAACGCAAACTACTGTCGGCATGTATGAGATGCATATCGGCCTCTGGCTGCCATGCTGGCGCATAATCTGCCTATCTGATGCAAAATGGTACATAGTGAATCGTGAGTGGCGAATGGCGAATGCATATCACCACGGTACGGTACTGGAGGCCCGATGCGGCAGTACACGAATATGGCAGGACAGCACGCCATAATTGGTTGGAGATGCGCCGATTCAACCAGGTCGGTTGCTCCATTGGCTGGCTACGAAAGAGGGCCCTTTCGAAAACTACCGTCCGACGCTTCGTCGCCCACCCGCCACTCTGCTGAGCCCTCATGCCTCACGGCGGCCTCCACACGCATACCGAAGAACGCACGAAAGGGTAGGTATGTTGTTGAGAGCCTAGAGGTAGGTTTAGTAATTCAGATAGGGAGTGTAGATATGCTTTCGGGATGCACCTAGTTTGGTTCAATGTCAGGAACGATTTGTTTACCATTTCGAGCGGAATACCTCATATACGTACAGAGTACCTACTTCATAATAGTGCCTAGACTACATGCAGATAGTGTAGGTAGTATATACCCTCCAAACGACGGGCAGTTTCCCCACGTGTTGAAGAACGAGGTCCACGAGAGAGCTGAATGATGGCACTATCAGTTCAGTTTCTTAGTCTTTAGTGTACTGACGATAATTTGGAGATACAGTGCAAGAGTTTAAAAATCAATAAACCCATTCAGTTCAATTCTTGTACATTAAGGACTTGCCCACTTAGTTGCGTACACTAAGGTTATCTGGAGGGGCTATCAATAGGTACTAGTACCTTATAAGATTAGGCACATGGGGGCGTCGCCAGTAGTGTATCAACTTCAGCATCATTTGTTCTGGTCGTTGCTCTGATAGGGGACTTGAGATGCACTCGATGCATCCCTATGACGAAGATGAAAACAGATGAAGAACCCCATCTTAGTAAACCACATGGTAGGCCATTAGGTACATGATTTTGTATGCGTAGGCACACTATCCCTTACAGGAACCAAGTTCGCCGTCTCTTGTCACGCTGGATCTAATTTGTATCTTGCGCCATCCTTATCGCTTCCTGCCGTTGTTCAGGTGACCAAAACGGAATTGACTAAAATAACCACATGTACTACATAATGTAAGCTAGGTGACCAATAATCTAGTGTAGATGTGTGTGTTACCTGCTTAGTAGGGCGGTACCACCATAGTGTATACTTCATCCTGTCGTAGGTAAAAAGTCTACGTACAATTCAGTACCCATTATATAACCTAAATGCTCCTAGTGTAGGTACTATCTACGCCGATTTTTACCAAGTTGCAGCATACCTACATAAGATTTGCACTGCGCCTCACAGTCGACTCCTAACAAGACTTACATATATACATGTCCATATGTACGCTACATATGTAGGTACTACTTGTATACGATACCTAAGGTAGATGTCGATGATATGTTGGCTGCTGTACATGTAGGTAGGGCGCACTGCATACAACTTATAGAACTTTAACCTACCTACTATGTACCTACCTACTTGTGTACATCCTAGGGTATATGTACCTTGCAACTCATTGATACAACAGACTGGGTGATAGCAATTCGAATGTGCTGCCGTGGTGTCGGGTACTTGAGGTACCTAATTAGTATATAAGTACATGTACCTACCAATGCTGCATGTCGAATTGCCTAACCCACATTAGCGTGGTCCGCATCCACACTTATCCCACCACCGTGTGGCTTTATGTTGTCGATCTAAGCACCGCTAACCGCATCCCTGATCATACTCCTCTCCATCCTGACCAGCTATCCTGACCTTCTCAATTCTTGGCGCCTCAAGTTCTCTCTCTGGTCCTCACAGAGTGGAACCCCTCGCTGAGGTCCCTTCGAAAAGCAACCCTGGGCGGCGACTCCGCCAATGACCCCGGCTTGTTTGGTATAACTTAGACCAGGTCGCGCAGCCTCCTGCAAATATTGCCGTGTCCTGTCCCTCCGACCTATCCCACTGCTTGCCTCTTCTCGGCGTTCGACACCCTCTCACCCCATCACCACGTCTTCGTGGGTGCAGTGCAGCGCAGTGCTGCGATACGTTGAGGTCTGGGGATAGCCTCGTCTTCGATCCCGCTTCCGCTCCTTGCTTTCTCCGCCATCCCGTCTCTTCACGCTCGCTTCCGTGCCTTTGAACCCCCCCAGTGCTCGTCGTCGCCTCGAGGACCAGACGGGAGCAGACGGGGTCAGACTCTGCGATTCGCCGGTATGTTTTGACAATAGTCCTTTTCTTGTCTTGTCTTGTTTTTTCTCTTTTCTCTTCTCTTCTGGATTCTCGCGCGGCTATCATCGTCTCTATAATAGTGCCAGCTAGGTAGCCAACTTATCTTTTATGCCAGCCGCTACGATGTTCGTGTCGCTGTTGTCATGTATCGAGGCTGTGAATTATTGTGTGCTTCAGTTTGTTGACCGCGCTGCCTTGCCGCCATACCTTGTCCCGCTTCAGTGTGTGTATGTGATTGCATCTACGTGACCGAGATGTCTGCGGGCTTACGCGGGAGCCTGGCCACTGCCCATTTGCCCTGCTTCTGGGCGGCACGGCGAGGACACTTTTGGTGTAGGTATCTGAGTCGCCCGGCTTGAGATGCTGATTTCTCCAACGAGTCATGGGTGGCACGAGTCCTCTATCGCTCGTTTCAAAGCCGCGTTAGCATTTGTTTCTCTTACATCTAGGTCTTCTCGGCCTTGATAACAGCTCGATCAGGCAGAGATAGATTGCTCGCTGAAACCAACAACAGCCATGCTGGATGGTTGGATCGACGCTAACATGTCTATCATCATAGGACTTCCGAACCCGCCGTCGATATAAGCCAGACACCCACGGGGATATTTGCGTGGCTTTATCGAGATAGATACCGGGAAAGAAAACGCCTTCAGGACCTCTACGCTCGACCGACATCCCCGTTATTGATCTCAGCCCTATCGTTCTTCATGTCTACATCCTGTTAAAAGATGGATTCCGAAGACGGGGAGCTGTTTGTGAAGGTATCGCTAAGAACCTGGTCTTGCCCGGGGACAGAAAGCTAATATTTTCTAGCAACTGGCCACCTTTGTGCGCACGCACGAGAAGGCGCTGGCCAACGCCTTGCAGATGCGAAGACAACAACCTCGACATGGACCAAGTCAAAGTGTGTCTACTCTCCAGACTTTGCAGTCTACGGCCGCTCTTCCACTCCCCGAGCGCCCCTCGACGTCGGCATCGACATCCAGTGCTTTAGCCACCGCCTTATCTCTAGGATCGCTGAGCTTTGCATCTCATAGTCCTAAGTCGACCAGACTTGCTCTTACCCCTCACCATCTCTTCTATCTATTATCTCGGTTTGAAGACTTGGGCATCAATGTCGGTCCGATGAAAGTGCGCTTGGAGAATTTGCATGACAGTACTACTTCGGCCAACTATGTCTCCTTCTTGAGTCCTTCTCAGCGTACCAAAAGTCGCGGATCTGACGCCGTCTCGATACGGTCGGTTTCCAGCATAAGAAGTGTCATGACCGGGATGTCTGCATTGTGGAACAGCTTTGGTATCGGGTCGAGCATAGCCGCCGCCCGTAATGAAAAGCAAAAAGCTGCTATCCAGGCTGATCTCAAATACTTGTATTCCGCATTCACCAAGATACCATGCTTGCGTCTAGCCCCAGACTGGCGCGCCAAGTTGATTCGTGGGTACGAGGAGTTCCCATTCGACTCGGCCGTTCCCCTCTACGTCTTCAAAAACCTCCAAGCGCTAGAGATCAGTGGTATTGATTTCCGCCAGTTCTTTGGATGGGATCGGTTAGCTGAGCAGATACGCTCCCTAACTCTGAAAAATGCGAGTATTGAGGACCCGGCTGATATACTGATCGATATTGTTCTGGATGACATGGATAAGAGACGACGTCGTTCGGCAAAAGCCCAGACTACGCCTACTGGTGCCTATGCCCACGCGTCGAGTCCGAAGCGAAGTCCGACGGCCACGGAATTGTATCGACCCCGCCTGGTCCCTGCTGCCCCTGAACGCAGGAATACGGTTCCTGATCTAGGTGTAGGTTCCATGGGAAATGAATCAGCCGAGAGCCTGTCACCACATGGCAGTCGTCGAGCGTCAGTGGCTCAAGGCGAAGCCGAAGAGCCGGGATCTCCTTATCAATCGGGTCGGCCGAGAAGCCACTCGCCCAAGCGCCCAGCAAGTTCGCGCCATCATACTACGAACCCTAAAGGCTTGCACAAGGTCAAGCGCTCCGGATCCGGTAGCTCTCATTCTAGCTTATCTGATTCATGGCATAACCCGAGAAACAGCGCTTCTAATCTTCTCGCCATGGGCATCTTGCCACCCTCTAAATGGCGTTTTTTGAAGCATCTCAGCCTAGCGGATAACGCGTTGACTGTTGTGCCAGCAGCGAGCTTGATGCCCCTGGCGAATACTCTCAACTCTTTAGATCTCTCTACAAACCTTTTCACCCAGATACCGGACAGCTTGGCCACATTAACAGCTCTTCGAGCGCTGAATCTGTCGCATTGTATGATCGACTCTCTGCACTCCCTTTTACGAAATCCGCTGCCCGCCATTAGTGCTTTGAACTTGCGTTGCAATCGTCTATCATCAATTGCTGGGATCGAGAAGCTTTATCCTTTAGAACGGCTCGATCTCCGAGACAATCGCCTTACGGATCCCATGGAACTAGCTCGGCTCACGGGTATACCCGATATTCGCGAAATCTGGGTCGAAGGAAATCCATTTACGCGAACCCACCGAGACTATCGCATCACAATCTTCAACCTCTTCCGCCAGACCCCCGGTTTTACCGACAATGTCATAATAGACGCTTCGGGCCCAACGTCCGCAGAGAGAAAATATCTCGTGGACCGAGTCCCTGTACCAGCTGCAGTCCCTGTCGTGAAGCCTGTGGTACCTGAGTTACCTGTGGTAGACGTGAGCAGGCCAACCATCATTTATGATGAGCCAAGACAACCAACTGTGTTACGCAAAGAACGGTTAGCACAACCGACACCCAAAGCAGTCACAAGCGAAATAAATACGTCCTCTACGCGGAGACGTCGTACTCCAAAACGTCGTATTGTCGATCTTGCAACCAACGAGCGCCCTACAATAAATGCCTCACAGCCTGTCGTGGTTGAGGCTTCGTCGGAAGCCAGTACTGCACCTACCAGCCCACAGAACAATTATCGCATATCCCAACCTCCTGAGAAGCACGAGTTACCCGTCAAGCTACTTGGAGAGCTGACTCCTTCAACCACGCTCAGCCCGCCTGTGGTTCCGCGTATCGACACTAACTGTGTCTCGAATCCCGCCACGCCATCTGCCACGCTAGAACCGCGGCACCCTTGGGGCAATTTGGAAGATTGGAATGCCAGCGGAGAAATCTACCGGCAAAAGATTGAGGCACTGCGGGACAAAGTTGGCAATGGCTATCTGAGCGCTCTGGACGAAGAGAACTGGGACGCTTCCCGTCGGACTTTCATGTCTGCCGACTTTGGTCAAGCTTCATCAATTCACTCCGGTCCTGGAACATCGCGAATGGCTAGCGCTCCCGCTATCCATAGTAGTGGCGCGCTGGTCTAATCCCACGCAATTGGTGTTAGTCGAGTATTTTTCTTCTTTTCGGCTTTTTCATGCACTCGCGACTCCTTTTCTTCTTCGCCAAGGGACTTCAGTCATTGCATTATATCCTTGTTGTTATGTTGAATTATTCATTGGGGCATAGCGTTTGGCGTCGGTCGGAAGGGTTGGCATCATCTTATTGTATGGTTGCATCTGCAAGCTATCATGGACTCCTTGAACATCTATACCCTGAGTATGGTTCAACGCAGACTTATCGAGCAATTCCTCACGTTTTTCATCTGCTCAGAAAAGCGGACCTAGGGAGAGCTGTTAATTGTCCAAGGAACCGCAGTAGAGGAATCGAACAGTCTGGGTTGTCACGTGGCTTCATGTACTGGTCTGCTTGTGGCTGCTTTCCTCTCATACTGAAAGACGTCTGGAAATAATTTCCTGCGGCTTAGACGGGTGTGTGTTTGTTCAGATTCCCCGCGTTTGTACTTTCTATTCTTGCTTTTAGCGCTATTTATCTCGGTCTGCACCATACGACGATACGAGGGATGCGTAGGATGATGGCGTTGTTTCGTTGGAATTTTTTTTCTTGCATTTGCATAGGTCCAGGTGTTCTGGGGGGCTAGGAGTAGAGAGAGTCAATCACCCCCCCGGCGGAGACGGTGGTTAAAAAAAAACAGGATCGGATTCTCCATTCTTCACCTCGATTTTTTTGGGCCTGGTCTATAATGTGAACGATATCTGCTGTGACATGTGAAGCCATGAGCTGATTAGGTATACCATTATTCTCTATGTCCACTTCCGTGGAATCGCTCGCGCCGCAGTACCATGCTGTTTGACGCTGAATATTTCCATCATATTAGATATAGGAACTATGTTTACGATACCTATATATGCATTATACGCTGTTGGTTGTTGTGCCTTTTTTTCCTCTCTATTTTTAAGCCGCTAGCGTTGGACGATAATAATTTCTTGTTGCTTTATTCAGTCTGTAGTGATCAAGTTGCTTGGACTTAATACGTAGGTAATCAGAGGGGGATGTTTGTCATTTTGTTGTGACTCCTTGGCTATCCGGGCGAGGAGTCAAATAAGATATATGGAGAATAAGGCCCTTATAAAGCTGCGTTATGGCAGTTGGTATGTATGTTATACCTACTCTTCCCAAAGGTGGACGTGGGTATAAGCGGGGAGAAGGAGGCGGGCTTAGTAGGGGTGTTCATAGACTTCTTCTTCTTTCTTTAAGATAATTAATCTATTGTAGGGGTTTCTAGGTAGAGCAAGTCGCACAATGGTGTATTTTTTCTTTCTGTGTCGCTTGCTTAGTTGGTACGGGGGGAACAACAGATATCGCCTACCGAGATAAATAGACGTTGATAACATACATTTACGGTAGGAGAGCAGGCGATGTTAACACGGGGCTCGGCAGGAGGTGCTACTAGCAATCAGTCTACTATACTAGTGATCGACTATAGTTCCGTTTCTTGCTACGATTCCGGCCGCATGCTAGATGAGAAGTAATTATAGACAATTGAGCGCTCGACTCTATATTGTTTTATTGTTGCAGTAGTGCTCAAGTATAGCGTTGCTGTTCTATTCCGCAGGTTTGAATTAGAAATTCGTGAGAGAGGCTAGCTTTTCCCCCCCAAATGGCTCCAGCGCAATAAGAATCTAGCTTAGCACGAGATTGATGACTGCGCTATATCATTTCCATTTTCGAATGTCTGTCCGGGCAGTGCCGCGACGCTGCTTCCCGCTCCACGATGGTTACACATGTCCAAGTCGGAGTACAGGCCGGAATGCAACATCGCTTTCTCCAAGTTGTCGATAGATACGAATAGGCTTTGGTTCTGGTGTCTCAGCTCGCGATTCCGCCATCAGTGTTGAAATGTCTAGTATTATTGAGGTGTCCAGTAGTATTCCCCGTATTCTACATCCCTTGCAAACGACCCGGCCGGCCGACAGGACAGTCACACTGCCGTAGTCAAGAAGCTGTTACGCAGCGGCCTGATGTAATTGCCACTCTCGTGAATTGGATATGAAGGATTGGGGAGCGAATACGGATTCGGTTTTTTCTCCGTCTTTTTAGTATTAGTCTACTGTGGGATAGACTTGAACCTGCGGTTTAGGATAGACTAAAGCAAGGGTAGGCAGGATGGCGTCTATCTGTAGAGGGATAATAGGAGGATTTTGCACTGTATCAGGCCGTCAGGCTTCCAAGCCGTATGTAGATGGCCCTCTACCTATCTCTCACGAGGAGAGAGAATTTAGGTTAGCCATAGTATGGCATTAATTATTCATCATGCGGCCCTCAAGATGACCGTTCATGTCGTCTGACGGTGCCTCCCATCATGATGCCAAAGGCAGCATCTGAGATCCGTATATTGCCTGCAAGTGAAGAAATGGGGCAATATGTTAGCCTTTGTGCGACTTTATTTTATAGTGGTGATGCTAGATCCTGGAGGAACAACCAATGTGGACAACAGCCGGGACTAATCTGAACACTTAGCTACGTCTGTATTTCTCCCACTCACTAGCGTATCAAGCGAGGTAGACACCCAGATATGACGAGTATGTCTACCCCGAAACAATTTAGGTTGGCCTCGCTAACCATGCCGATCATGCTTTTGAGGATCGTGCGCCGTATACATTTTTGGGATCATCGCTCGGGGGTGCGCAGACCAAGCTGCGTGCGCGAATCCCTATTTCCCCCGTTTGAGGCGGAAATACTCTTATTCCTCCTGGATAGACCCTATTAGGTCTCTATCGATTATAGGCTAGTTTGCTTAGTGTACTATAGTGAATGAGTGTCGAGGACTTCGATCTGATGGTTCTGAGCTAACTTTCCGCGCAATAGCTCAGGCGGTCATGGGTCGCTTCATAGGAGGAGCAATATTGATATTGGTTTGGCGTCTGCGAGCGTTGGAAAGGAATTTGTGCCACGTTTTCCATGGCAGGGGTATACTCTCCAATGGACAATAGCAACCGCTCCGGTACGTCAGCGAACAATGAGACTCGTTGGATGTGCTCGATGAGTAAAAGGAATTGACGCCGGCTATTTATGAATTGTTACTACAGTACAATGGGGTCCGGCTCAGGTAAAGCATCAAACAATATAAACAGAATAGCAATGATAGTAATGATAATTACAACAAGGCAATAAAGAACTACGCGTGACATAGCGATAGCACGAGGGAGTTCAGACAATCTAGTAGTCATCATTCTATTACAGGCTTACGGATGAATGTCAAACATAGAGTTCGGTCGTGGCGGTCGCGAGGAAGTGGGATGACGGCCGAGTGCATTCGCGGAGGCGAATCACCTCCCAATAAGTGTCGAGCTATAGATTCGAGATAAATACAAGCAATTAGGTAAACGATAAATGATTATGACGACCGCCGAACTGCCGAACGAACACCTATAGACGATAGTTACCTAACCTACCTTGGTAGGTTATGTAGTTAGTCCTATACGGCATAGTTGTGAGTGGTTGATAGGTCAGTCTCGTGGATCTCATAAACAAAGCTACCGGGGGGAACAACGGGTCGGTATACTAGGTGATGCGAAGGGGCGGCCAAGATGCCCCAAATCGGGCGCGCGAGGTCGTACCCCAAACGGCCTGCCCTTCGTAGTGTATACTAGGGAGGGAGCATAGGGCTGAATCTAGGTTGCGGCCGAGGTTGGAACGCGATTTTAGTCGAGCACACCCCCACCATTTTATCGACATTTAAGATGCGCACGGCTTCTGATTGGCGCGCATGGGAATCGCAATTCATCCTCGAGGTCGACGACCCCCGGCCAAAACCGTTATCAGATGCAAGGGCCGGGAGTGCCGGTTGTACGGCTTCGCAACCGAGTCGAGCTTGACCTTGCATATAGTGTCAACCATGATGCATATCCACGACCTGGACACATCCGCAGATTTATTATCGCGACATCTAGAGATTAAAAGTATGGCCATTGACCAGATCATCTCCACCTGAGCAGCCGAGAGATATAGCCAAAGTGGTCGAAAATACTTACCTTTTTGGCGATCACGGTATAAGAGAAGCGGTGGAGGTGTAAGGCACTTTGACCTTAACTACCTACCCAATACCTATTGCGGTTCGCGGTACCTAGTATGACTTAGGTAGAATACTTACCTACCCCAAGAGCTAGATAAGAAGCAGGAAATAAAGTGCTTACCACCCTTGGGAGACATGAGAAGTTCCGGTCATGTTTTGGTACCTGCATTGGCGGAGTTGAAGGAGATGGAGGTAGAGGTAAGACGAAATAGGCAATACCTTATGTAGCCTGGAGATGCTGCACAACTCCTATGTACCTACTACACCTAACCAAGCAGGTAACCCCAAAGTACCTCCTTAGGCTAGGCAGGTGCCCTACCCGGGGCCGGAATAGGTGCTTCAGAAAAGCGGAGACGCTATCGATTGGGCAAGTGGGGCCGTTGATTACATAACATTTTCTGTGGCTCTCCCAACACCATCGCACCTCTGCGACTACATCACCTCCTGGCAGGACCGCGTTCCCGTTGGCTTTTTCCACAGCTCCCCTCCAGCTGCAGCACGAATGACCGGCAAGGGCCGCGCCAAATCTGCCTCTGCCACCCAGCCTTACCACAGAACTCTCATTGTGCCCTGTCAAATGCCTTTTTGCCGCCATCCACCGCACCTCGAGCCCCTCGCACCGTTTCTTGCGACGCGCTGATTGCCTCCCCCCCTCGACCTCTCATTCGCCCTCTGTACTCCTCCAACCACGGATCGAACATCACGAGCATGGCCCCGAGTCCCAGGACCCCGAGGTCGACTCTCTCCGCCCGCCAGCGAGCTCGACAGCCGGAGACGGCCAGCACCGCGCGACGCGCTCGCCCCAGCAGTATCGTGGCTGCTACCGAGCCTCCCCCGAAGCGACGTCGATACGTGCCTGGCGGTCCCGGCGGCGGAGGCCGGTTCCTAGACAAGAACGAGGACAACTCGATGGATGCCGTGGCGACTCCCGCTTCCCGCCCCCGGAGCCGTCCTAGCATCCCCGGTATCCCCAACAGTGCCGCCTCCCCCTCCCTCTACCCCCCACGTCGTGAACGAAGCACCCGCATCCGCACGTCTACGCGCATCGAGCAGGACGACGAGATGCAGATCAGTTCCGCAGCCGCCGTCGCAGCCGCCGTCGTGCAGAGCGAGGGCTACAAGCCCCGCGAAGAGCGAGGCTGGGAGGAGTTTCATCCAAATCTCGACATTGAACGCAGCTTTATGCTCTTCCATGCCGAAGACGTCGACGGTACTGCCAAGCCCGTATTCGAGACTCCGTTGGGAAAGTCCGCCTTTGGGGATCCCAGTGATGTCGGTAGTCCCTCCAAAGACCAACCTCGTGCTTCCCCCAATGCCTCGTCCAGTGGGGTCATGTTTGCCTCTCAAAGTCTCGTAGCCACAACCCCTACGAGACGGCGAGGCGCGCGGCAGTCGCTCTATGCTACGCGTAGCGACCTGGCGCTCGCCCCAAACACCCCTACTCCGCTTCCCATCCACGGCCAGAATAACAAGGAGAAGCTTGATCTCAAACAGCCACTCTATCGCAGGACGGATCGCATCCTGCTTTTCGAGAGTAAAACGTTTGGCCAGGCCCGATATGTTGATAAGGCCATGATGAATATAGGATATCAAGAGAGCGACAATTATATCCGGCCAGACCGTCGACTCATCAAAGCCACCGATGGGAGTGTCGAGGATGATCAAGATAGCTCGGCTGTTGTCAGGGCCGACGGCGAGGTGTCCCACCCCCCTACTAATATCTTAGGTCGTGTAGAGTACGACATGGATGAACAGGATGACATGTGGTTGGAGACCTACAACGCGCACCGCAAGAGCCAGGGTTGGAATCCAGTCACCCGCGAGGTCTTTGAAATAACGATTACAAAGATCGAGAAGGAGTGGCATGCTCTGGAGAAGAGGATACCAAAGCCGAATCCGAAGCCACCACAGACTCACAGGCCTCGATCAAGCTCAGCAGCAGCCGTTAGTGGCGAGCCTCACCCCGGTGAGGAACAAGACAGCAAATGCGCGATCTGCGATGATGGTGATTGCGAAAATACCAACGCCATTGTATTCTGCGATGGATGTGATTTGGCGGTTCACCAAGAATGCTACGGTGTTCCATTTATCCCGGAAGGTCAATGGCTATGCCGGAAATGCCAGTTGATTGGGCGTGGCGTGCCCGTAAGCCACAGATGACCCCCACTCCGTCGGTATAACCGACACTAATTGTCTCTAGACCTGTATCTTCTGCCCCAATTCCGATGGTGCTTTTAAGCAGACGAACTCTTCGAAATGGGCACACCTGCTCTGTGCTATGTGGATACCTGAGGTCACTCTTGGCAATCACACCTTCATGGAGCCCGTCATGGACGTAGATAAAGTCCCAAAGAGCCGATGGAAGCTAACATGCTACATTTGCAATCAGCAGATGGGCGCTTGTATCCAGTGCGGTAACAAAGCCTGCTACCAAGCTTTCCATGTCACCTGCGCCCGTCGTGCCCGTCTGTTCTTGAGGATGAAGAATAGCTCCGGTGCTTTAGATGTTCTCGACGGCAGCACTAATTTGAAGGCCCTATGCGACAAACATTGCCCATCCGAGTATGCCAAGGATAACGATGTTGTACAAGCAACTAAGCGAGCGAAGAAGTTCTACAAAAAGACGATGCGAGGTCGTCTCTGGGCTAACAACCAGGCATCCGCATTAGCATTGGCAGCTTCGCACCGTCATTCAATCACTGATCATCCGGTGGATGAATCACAGATCACAGGAGCAAAGCTCTCGGCCGTCCTCGGAGACAAAAAGGGCCAGCAGGGAAAGTCGATATGGAAGCTTCCCTCTGGAGCACCAGTCATTCCACAAGCCGTCTTCGATATTGTCGAGTCGTCGCTTCAGCGATTTACTTTCCTCAAGCGGAAAGAGTTTGTTAGTGATGCCTGCCGCTACTGGACCTTGAAACGAGAGATGCGCCGGGGCGCTGCCCTTTTGAAGAGACTACAGCTTCAGATGGAAACTTTCTCATCGATGGAGCTCACTCGTCGCAATTTCGCAGCAATGGGATCCACTGGCAAGGCTAGACTAACTAGGAGAATCGAATTCGCCGAAATGCTGAAGAGGGACCTCGAACAACTCAAGACCCTATCTCAAGAGATCGTCGAAAAAGAGAAAAACAAATTGGAGGCTGCCGAGATGGAGCGCGACTTTGTGGATACCTGCTACTTCCCCATCCATAAACTCTTACCACCAGTGGTTGAGAAAGCCATTGCGTAAGCTTCACAACACCCTATGTCAATGATGTAAGGCTAACAACGGAATAGGCTTGATAAAAATCTCTTTTACGACGGCTTGTTACCACTCTCTTCACGAATAGACCAACGGTACTATACAACAACGCTCACCCTTGCCCAAGATCTTTGTGACGTGATACATACTGGGCTAAATACTGAACCCGACATTTCAAACGAGATGTTACAGAATTCAGCACTTGGCCTCGCAGTGTCCACAAAAGCGGATTTCTCCGATTATCGCGATCGCAAGAAGCTTGGTAAGAGGATACTCAAGGCTGTCCAGCCACAACTGGAGACAGCGCTGCGCCTAGAGGCAGAAGCAAATCATAGGCCGTTTGAAGACCTCAAACAAGAACTGGAAACCATGATGGAAGCGAGCCTTGAATATCGGCCAAAAGCTGTCGTGATGGGGACCGACGGTGAAGGAGAACAGAGTCAGGACACCATCATGGTAGATTCATCTGCAGCGGTCATCGCTGTGCGCGGAATAGATACCGACGGTATAATTCCTAGCGATGAAAATGGAGACATCGCGATGATAGACGCCGACAACCAAGCTACACCCACAGATGGGAATATTGAAGTTGACACGTCTGCCATCGAACAGGACATGCAATTTGAAAGCGCACGAGTGACCGCCGATGCTGTCCCTGTGCCCACTTCGGAAGCGTTGGAGACAAAGCCTGACGTGAGTGGCTCGACTGATGTGCAATCTGTCAATACACCACCAGCCACAAACGGCTATATCTCGGCACCGACCACCTCCCAGCCTGCTCCCCCTACTCCTCCGCAATCCAACGGCAGCTTAGGACGGCAGCCAATGGATGTCCTCACAGATGGCGGCATCCTCTGGTACTTGCAAGAATTCGAACCACAAGGGACTTCCGCTGCTCAAGAACTATGGGATGGAAGAAATATTGAACGTAACCTTAGTGAGGAACTCACGGAGATCGATGACGATGAGCTTAAAGGGCTCGGTGTCGAGATCAACGAAGAGAGCATTACGGCTTCTCCTGCAGATACCGCACCAATTGTGGATGCGGCTAACCATACAAGTCCTACGAAAAAGCCAGCAAGGCCCAAGAAGCGGAAGACGACCTACCGAAGACGGTGACGGTGAACTTGATAAGTGTGTCGGGAATGATGCGTGTTTTGTATTATACTGCTTAGGAAGTTTCGCATCTTTCCTCTGCCTTGTATTGTCATACTGGCCAGCTTCGTAAAGCTGGTCTTCTCCGGAGCAATCCATCGGGCTCTAATTAGGTCTTTGGAGCGATTCGGTAAGGCGTTCCGGAAGGCCTCACGACGGATATAAGTTGAGCCTCTATTATACCTCAGGTAGTAGGAAGGGGTTTTCCCAAGGCATCGGCGTTCATTGGTGGAAACGACGGGATAGAGGATCTGAAAGTGCTCGAATGGTAGCCTTAGACCTACTCACTTAGTCTTATAGTGCGAATGCAATACCTAATCATTGGAACGGTAGCGTCGCGTACATGACCTGTGGTGTGGACGAATACTCTATGCTGCTCTTAAAAGTTGAAGAGTTTTGTTAGGAGAGGCCCGCCCGTCATGACGAAATATGCCCGGCCAGCCCTACCTTTTCCGTTTGTACTTGTCCTTAAACACACTGTTCTTGTGGGGCCATGAAGTTTGTCCGCGAACCTGCCGTCATACTTGATTACTCCGAGCAATCTTGACTAGGGGATGATTCGATCGAGCCCGCTGTGGACGCCAGTTCATCATAGCAGTGCCAAGAGAAGTAACCAGTCATGTATTACTTACTTACATACGAAGTATTTCCCCACGGGTTCCAATCATCGTCATATCAGTACCCGCAGACACTCAAGTGGCCAATTGGAAATATGCTCTACCTTCCCCGGCAGCCTAACAGTAATTAAAACGCCATAGTCGCGCGTTGAGATGCTCGGCTACTCAGCTCTGGTCACCTATTCAGGGCATGATTACATACGAGTTTGACTATAACATTCTTAGCTCCCCTGATTCGTAGTTTATGCAATGGACTTCGTAAAAGACTCGCGCTAACTCCCTGATAATTCGAGTTCAAAAACAATTGCTTATCAGTCCTGCCGGACTCAATTGGAGCGTTAATATTACAACGGGGTATGCTTGCTAGAATTTCTTCTATCTAATTGACAGGGCGGGGAACAAAAGAGAGGAGAGGGGAAAGGAACAAATATGATTATCGGAATCTCTGTCAAAATTAGATTAACCCGCAGGGGAAAAAAGTTGGATATATCGATCGGAGTAGTAAATAAAAGAAATCATCATGAATCGAAAATCATCTAACACGGTATTAAAAATGAGGACTAAATGTTAGTGATTATATATTATAGTACTATAATGTTAAACTATTAAAGTTTAATATAAATCAAGGGCAATATATTGCTAATATATTTATTATTATTATTAAATAACTTATTTATACTAACTAAATTGTAAAAGGATAGGCAGAGACTTCCTGCACTATAGGGCGACTAGTCGGCGGCTATGCCGCAACTAGTGCGTAAACCATTATATAGGCTATGTTTAGTCGGCGGCTACGCCGCAACCAATCCGTAAGCTACTATATAAGCTATATTTATATAGTTATTGCTAATAAGGCAATAACTACTCTACTTTTATAGTATGCCGATAGTATAGCAGTTAAATAGCGAACTATTTTTTTATACTGCTATTACTTTAGTACTAAAAGGTTTATAGTTTAAGTTAAAGTAAATTTTAAAACAAAATTTCTAAAAGAAAAAATAATAACTCTAACTTTAATACTTAACTATAACCTCTTAGTATAAATATAGTATATATAGCTTACAAAAAATACCTTTATATAATAAAGCAGAAAGTTATATTATTAATACTTAAATACTTAAGCTATAAAATATAAACAAAGTAATATACTTATAAATAACTAGTTAAAAATAGGTTTAACTTATATAGGGTACTTCTAGGTATAAGAAATATCTTTTGCTTAATGTTAAAAAATTTGCAACTACACTTTAACTATATAAAAAACAGCCTATAATTGCTGCACTTATACTTTATATATATATTTATATATACTAAACAAATATTTAGTATATAGCTATTATATTAAATAGAAATCAATTTACCTGTAAGGCTAGCCGCTATTAAGTAGTACTACTAAAGTTAAAAACTAACCCTTTTAAAAAAGAAAATAGTATAAAAGGATAAGCAGAAACCCTTTGTACTATAGGGCGACTAGTCGGCGGCTACGCCGTAACTAGTGCATAAGCTACTATATAAGCTATGTTTAGTTAGCGGCTGCGCTATAACTAGTCCGCAAGCTACTATATAGGCTATATTTGTATAGTTATTGCTAATAAAGCAATAACTACTCCACTTTTATAGTACGCCGATAGTATAGCAGTTAGATAGTAAATCGTCCTTTTATATAAATAGCGTAATAAAATCTATATATATAACTATAAGTAAAAATTATACTAAAGCTAAATAAAACATTTATATAATTAATATATAGCTACTTTAATTATAAAACTTTTTTTAGATTTTGAAAGATTTACCTATAATTTAGTAAGCATACTTTAAAATTAATAATAATTACTTATATTTAAAAGATAATACAAGCTATAATAAAGTAGCTAGGTTATATTAAAGCTATAAATAGCATATAGTATAACAAATATAAAAATAGTAATAAATAACCTATTTATTAATAATTTATTAAGGCTAGAAATATAACCTATTATTAATACAACCGCGATATAGTAGTACTTTAATAAAGATAAAACTACTAATAAACTTTTAAAACTAAAAAAAATTGTTAATAAACTTATTAAACTAGTACTATAGCTATTAAAAAATAAAAAAGTAAAAAAAAAGCTTTCTTTTTAAAAAGATATAAAAAAGGAATAACTAGTATACTTGGTAAATAATTTAGCAAAAATGTAGCAAAAAATAAATAAACTAAATAATAATAACAAAAACATATTAATTATATACTGCTACTTTAAAAAAACTCTAAAAAAGGTTATTTAAACTAACTTACCTTTAAATACTTTTAAATTAAAAATATAAGCAGAAGTTATAGCTACAATATAGCTAAAATAAAATAATAAAGTAGTTCTAGCAAAATATAGCAAAAAGGTTTTTATTAAAGTAGAAATTTTTTTTAAAAACTTTAAAAACTAAAACTTAATAGCTATTGTTACTATAGTTAATACCGCTTTTATAAAAAGTAATATAATAGCAGCAAAAAAGCTACTTAGTAATAATATAGTTATTATTTTTAAAAAAGTATACTAAAAAATATAAATAAAAAAAAGTAAATAATTAAGACATTTAAAGCAAAATTAAAGCTATAAAAAAAAAAGTAGCCTTTATAATAAAAGATATACTAGCAAAAAAAATTAAAAAAATATAATTAAACAAAAACCTTTTTTTATTACTATATAATATATATGCTATAATTATAAAGTATAAAAAAATAGTATTTAAAAATAAGAAAGTAATATTTGCTAGCATATACTTATATATAAATAATATAAAAAAAGCTAAAAAGTTATATAATAATAGCTTTTTATAAAAAGTTTAAATATTTAATTATAAACTTTTTATAATAAAAATTAAAATAATATAATACTTTAATTATTATAAGTATAAATATATAGCTAAATATTGCTAAAAAAAAGCTAAATATAGCTACTATATAATAATAAAGCACTAAAAAAACAAAAAAAAGTATTTAGTTAAAAAAGTAAAAGCTTAGCTAAAGTATATTAATTGTAATAAAAACTATGCTACTTAAAATTAAATATATAAAAAGGAAATTAAGCAAAAAAATAAAGCAAAAGTAGCTTATATATTATAACTTAAAAGCTTTTAAAGCTAAAAAAAAGCAGCTAGCTTAAATAAAAAAGTAATAAAAGCAAATATTTAATTACTATTAGCAATATTTATATTTACAAAAATAAATAATAGCAAATTGCTAATAAAACGCTAGCGCACTAATAGTTTAGCTAAAATAGCTTTTATATCTACTTAATAAAATATAATATAGTATTTTAAAATATTACAAAATTTAAATTAAATGCTATAAAAGCGCTATAAAATAGTAGCTATAACTATATTATAATATAAGAACCGGTAGTAAATAAGTATAACAACTTTTACTGCTTAATAAACTGCTAATATTAACTAGTATAAATAATAGATAGGGCGGCACTATATATAAACAAGAGTATTATTATAAAATCGCTATATTATAGCAAACTTAAACCTTTAATAAATAATTAGACTATAAAGCAACTAAAAGATAAAATAGGCTAGGTATACCGGCAAATTAGCAATAATACCAAAATAAAAAAGCACTATATAAAGTGAAAATTAATAGCTAAAAAGTAAAAAACTAACTAATAAATTTCTATATAAATAATAGCTTATATATAAAACTTTAACCTATAGATTAGCTAGTGCTTTAGCTATATATACTAGGCTAGGAAACCTAGGTTATAACAATTATGTTTTTCTTTTGCTTAAAATTAATCCCGATTTATATAGTATAAAATTTAATAAAAGTTGCTTAAACTTATTATATTACTTACTATATAAACTACTATAAGCTATAAATTTTATTATAGTTAAGTAGTATTATAAAGCCTTATTTAACTTAACTATAATTTAGAAAAAGTTTGCTATAGCTTTATTACTAAGTAGCTAAGTTAACTTAAAGTACTATAAGGTAAAACATATATGTAAAAATATAGAGCACCTAGCTAAGCTTTAAAATAATAACTATTTAACTAGGTTTAATAGCTATAGCTAAGCTATAGCTACTTTATAAGTTTTAAAATAAGCTTATAGCAACTTAAAAATAAAAATAAATTATAAGCTTTAATAGTATAAGTTAGTATTACTAGTAGATTTTATATAAAGTAATATAAAAAACTAATTATTATAAACTTAATAGTAATTTAACTTTAATAAAAATATAAACCTAGTATAAAGCTAGATTAATTAACAAAATAAACAACTAATAAAACTAAGCTAACAAAGCTATTAAGACTTAATAATAAATTTATAGTAATTTAACTTTAATAAAAATATAAAACTTATATAAATTAAGATTAAATAAATTAAACAAACTAAAATTTAATAACAAATTTATAGTAATTTAACTTTAATAAGGATATAAAACCTATATAAATTAAAACTAAATAAATTAAACAAACTAACTAACTAATATAACAAATAAATATAACTAATAAAAATAATAAAACTAAAAAGCATATATTTACTAAAAAAAGCTTTATATAAAAGGAAAACTAAGCTTAAAGCTTTTTTTTTAGCTATTAAAGAATTAAAAAAAACTTTTATAATGCTTTTAAATAATAACTAATATACTAACAAATAATATATAAATAAATAAACTATTTAGTAATTTTTTTTTTAGTAAAACATTTAAAGCTTTAATAAGTTTAACTATTATACCTATTATAAAATATAATATAACTATTTTTGTTATATTAAGTATTATTATTTAAAAGCTTTAATAGCTTAAAATCTCTTTATATAAAGGCTTTTTTAGCTATATTTTCTTTTAAATATAATTTGGTTTTTAAATTAAAAAAGTTTTTTTTTCTGTTTAAAAGGTTACTTTTATATTTTAACCCTATTTTATAGCTATTTTATTAAGGTTTTACAAAAGCTTTAAATATAACTTAGTTATACTTTTAGAATTAATTTTTAGTTAAATTAATAATTTAATTATTTTTTTACTAATTAGTAAAATAATTAAATAAAAAATAAGTAATAAATAAGTTATAATAATATATAGTTACTTAAATTATGTTTTCTTAAGTACTAAAAAGTAATATTAGTTAACTTTTTAACTTAGTATATAGTATATTTATTAGCTTTATATAATAAAATTATATGCTAGCTATAAGTATTTTTATTTTATTTTAATTTTTTAGTAACTATAAATAGTTATTAAAATCTTTAAAGTATTACTAAAGATTTTGCTATATAAATTTTAACTATTTTATAATATATATATTCTAATAATTTATATTTTTTATAATTATATAAGTTTATAGTTTAAATATAGTTTAATTGTTTTAAATTTGTTTTATATTTATAGAATTTTTATATTATAATTATTATATATAATAATTTTAGAAAGGTTAGCAATAGTTATTTATTTTAAAAACTATAAGATTAATTTAATATAACCTTTTTTTATACTTTTTTAGGGCATTTATAAAGGCTTAACAAAGGTTTGCTAGCTATTTATCTTTTTGCTAAAAAATTAACTATAAAAAGAAATGCTTTATAAACCGTTTTAAGTTAATATTATATTTTAAATCTAAGTTATATATATATTAGCAACGCTTTAGCCTAAGTTTATTTTTTTTTAGAGCAACAAGCTGTTAATAAAGTAATTTAGCTTGTTTTATAAGTTAAACTTAACGCTATAAGGCTTATAAATTAGCTTTTAAAACAAAGGCAGGCTAGCTAAAGTTAGATAATAAAGCTATTATATAAGTATAAGCAGCCTAAATAAAGCTATTAAAGTTGTTATAATAGACTTAAACTTTTAATAAATAATTAAACTATAAAGCAACTAAAAGATAAAACAGGCTAAATATACCGGCAAATTAGCAATAATACTAGAATAAAAAAGCATTATATAAAGTGAAAATTAATAGCTAAAAAGTAAAAAACCAACTAATAAATTTCTGTATAAACAATAGCTTATATATAGAACTTTAACCTATAGACTAGCTGGTGCCCTAGCTATACATACTAAGCTAGGAAACCTAGGTTATAACACACTAGCAAAAGAAAAAAAAAAGGATTAAGCATACGTAATAATAAAAGCTAGCGAGAACGTAGTAACTATATAGTTTATTTATTCTCTAAACTAAGAAAAGGTAAAATAAAGAAGCTTAATCTAAGAAATTAAAGCAGTAAGTAAAAAGTAAAAATAATATATTTTTATAAAAAACTTTAACTTATATTATTTACTATAAAACTTAAAGAATAAAAAAGCAAAAAAAGCAAATAAACTTATAAAGTTTATAACTAGCTAAAACTTTATACTAGTTATACTATATAAAGAAATTACTAAAACTAAAAAAAAATAAAAGAACTTAATTTTAAATTTAGTTTAAATATTAAAAGATTTTGTAACTATATATTAAAAAAACCTAAAATAGCTAAAGTTAAACTATAAGGCGCTATAAACTACTATTAATTTAATAGTAATACTAAAAAAATATTTTAAATAAGCAAAAAGCTAAAATTAGCTAAAGTTAAATAAAATAATAGCAGTAGTAAAAGCAATAGCTTATATTATAAAGATTAATATACTATAAATTAATAGCAACTTTAATATAGCTTTTGATTTTTTAATTAAATAGCTAATAGTAATAGCAAATATAGCAGTACTAAAAAAAATAATAAAAATAAAGTAGTAGCAACTTTTATAGTAAATACTAAAAGTAGTAGCAGTAAAAAAAGCAGCTAAAAAAACCTATAAATAATTTTAAAGCAATTATATAAAGCTTATATAATATAAGTTATAAAAAAGCAAAATAGCTTTAGTTGTAGAAGTAGCTATAGTAAAAAAGAAAAGCTAAAAAAAAGCTTTAATAAAAGCGTTAATAGATTTTAAAATGCTTTAAAGCTTAAATAAGTAAGAAAAGTTGGCATATAAACTTATACTAAAAATAACTATTATACTATTTTTGCGTAATAGTATAAATAGGCCTATAAATGCTATTACTTTTAAGGCTAAAACGTAAGTTTTAGCAGTAAGATTTTTTTTAATTTTAGAAGCCGACTTTAAAAACATACTTAATAGAAATTTAATATATAATAAATATTAAAGGTTTAATATATTAATAAAAGTAATTAAAAAGAAAATAAAAATATTAGTGCAAAAATTAGCGCTTTAAAAAGTATTAAAAAAGGATCTACTACTAAATGAGGTTTTAAAAGCATATAGTAATCCGTTAGCAGCTAAAATAGCAACGCTATATACTGCTAACTTTATACTAAAGTACTACTTAAAAAAATTTTAATATTTTAAAGTAGTAATAATTTTTAAATTAAAAAAAACTACTAAAGTAAAATAAATAGTAATAAAGTAGCAACTAATTGCTTTTATATATATTTTAAAAAAGGTTTTTAAAAAAAAAGATATATAATTATATAGCAAAAGTAGCTAAAATAGCAAGCCTTTTACTAAAAAAGTAAATAAAAAATAGGTATAACAAATTAATAAATATTATAGTAAAAATAATAACAAATATAGTATAAAAAGTAATATAAAGCAAAAGTATTATATTTTTACTATAGCTTAATATATTAAAAGCTTTTAATATAATTAATAAAAAGCAAATAATTTATATTTTATAATAAAAAAGCTATTTACTATAAATAGTATTATAAGTTAACTTTTTTATATTAAAAAAAATAGTAAAACTATATTTTAATATAGTAAAGTTTTTACTAATTAATTTAAAAATAAAAATATTATAAAAATTACTTTTTTTGCTGCTGTTATTTCTTTTATATATATTTATACTATATAATAACCTAGCTATATATAAAAAGCTTATTATTATAGGTTTTATTAATAATATTAACTTTTTTATTATAAATATTAATATTAAATATAACTATAAAACTTTAAAAAAAGTATAAAAAATATATAATAGCTAAGCTAGCAGATATAGTATAAAGTTTGCTTTAAAAAAAAGCAAGCTTATATACTTTTTTAGTAATAAAGTAATACTTTAATAGCTAATTAATCTTTTTAAGGTAGTAGTTTAACTAAAAAAAAGCACAAGGTTTTTAAAAATATAGTTTAACTATAAGCTAAAATAAAAAAAATATTTAAAAAAGCTAAAAAAAAACTTATAGTTTAATTTTATATAATAACTAAGCTATAAAATTTAGCATAAAATAATAATATAATAAAAATAAAGCAGCTTTATATTACTATTATAAAAAATATATTATTATATAAAGTAGCAGCTTAATATTTTAAGTTTTAAAATAACTAATTAAAAAAACTTATAAAATATTTAGTAGTAACTTAAAATAAATGCTTTAAAAAAGTAGCTAAAGCTTATAAAGTAACGCTTATTAAGCAATTAAAAATTAAACTAAAAATTCTTTTGCTAAATTTATATTTAAGTAATAAAATAGTAATATTTAAAAAAAAAATAAAAAACTTATTAAACAAAAATATAATAAATAAAGCAATAGTAACAATAGGTAATTTGGTATATAAGATAAAAAAGTAACAAAAAAGAAGCTAAAGCTAAAAAAAGCTATAAGTAATAACTAATAGTTTAAATAAAAAAAAGCTTTAAAAAGTTAATTAATAAAAAGCATAATTATAAAGTAAAAAGCTAAATATTGCTTTAAAAAAAGAATAAAAAGCAAGGTAGCAGAAAATAAAGCTAAAAAAAAGCTGCTACTTAATATTAGCTAAAAAAAATTAAATAAAGCAGAAGCTTTAGCTAAATACTAAAAGCTACTAAAATATAAAGCAGCTATATTAACATAGGTTTAAACTAAAAAAATAAGCTTTAAGGCTTTTTTTTATAAAAAAAAGGTTTTTAAATATTTAATGCCTTTATATAAATATATAAAAGCAAAAAAAATACTATAGCATATAATTTTAAAGTATAACCTTTTAGCTATAAAGTAAAAAATATTATAGTATAATTTAAAAAGTATACTATTATATAGCAATAAAAACATTTATATAGTAATAAAAGTATTAGAATTAATAAAAGCTATAGCAAAATAAATAATAAGTACTAAAAGGTTAAGTATATATAAGAAAGCAAAAGCTATAAAAGGTTAAAAAAAGAAAAAAAAAGAGTTAAAAAGTAGAAAAGCTATAAAAAAACTATAATAAAGTTATTAAAAGTTTTTAGCAATTAAGTTGCTAACTTATTAAAATTTTTAAACTTTAACTAAATTAAAAAAGAAAAAAAAAGCTTAATAAAAAAGAGCTCTTTTTTAAACCTTTTATTTTTAATAGGCTATTTAATAAGAAATAGCCTTTTTATAGTAAAATATTATTAAAGTAGCTATATATTAGCTATATAAGTGTTTTATCTAACTTTAGCACGGTTTTTGCTTATAGTTATATATATAGATTTTATTACGCTATTTAGTTAGTATAAGCAGGTTATTTAATAATAATATAGCTATTTTAATAATATTTTACTATAAAAAGGCTATTTTTTATTAAATAGCTTATTAAAAATAAAAGGTTTAAAAAAAGCTCTTTTTTATTAGGCTTTTTTTCTTTTCTTTAACTTAGTTAAAGTTTAAAAATTTTAATAGGTTAGTAATTTAGTTATTAAAAACTTCTAGCAGCTTTATTATAGTTTTTTTATAGCTTTTTTACTTTTTAACTTTTTTTTTCTTCTTTTTTTAACTTTTTATAGCTTTTGTTTTCTTATATATGCTTAGTTTTTTAGTGCTTATTATTTATCTTGCTATAGCTTTTGCTAGTTTTAGTACTTTTATTACTATATAAAAATCCTTATTATTATATAGTAGTATGCTTTTTAAATTATATTATAATACCTTTTAAGTTATAGTATAATACTAATTAGTAATACTGTTATAGCTATAATTACGTGGTTAATATATTATATATAAGCTATATAACTTTAGCACCTAGTAATACCTGGTGTAATTAGTAGTACGTATACTTACCAGAAATCCTATAAACTCTAGTTATTGTTTTTTCCTTTCTTTTTCTTTATACTTAAATTTTATATAAATTAACTAGTTATTATAAAACCTAGCCTTTTAAATAAGTTAAACTATAATATTTTACTTTATAGCTAAAAAGTTATACTTTAAAATTATATGCTATAGTATTTTTTTTGCTTTTATATATTTATATAAAAGTATTAAATATTTAAAAACTTTTTTTTTATATAAAAAAGCTTTAAAGTTTATTTTTTTAATCTAAATTTATATTAGTATAACTACTTTATATTTTAGCAGCTTTTAATATTTAGCTAAAGCTTTTATTTTATTTAGTTTTTTTTTAGCTAGTATTAAATAGCAGCTTTTTTTTAGCTTTATTTTCTGCTATTTTACTTTTTATTTTTTTTTTAAATAATATTTAGCTTTTTATTTTATAATTACGCTTTTTATTAGTTAACCTTTTAATATTTCTTTTTATTTAAACTATTAGTTATTATTTATAGCTTTTTTTAATTTTAATTTCTTTTTTATTATTTTTTTACCTTATATACTAAGTTACCTATTATTACTATTGCTTTATTTATTATACTTTTGCTTAGTAGGTTTTTTATCTTTTTTTTAAATATTGCTACTTTATTGCTTAAATATAAATTTAGTAAAAGAATTCTTAGTTTAATTTTTAATTACTTAATAAGTATTACTTTATAAACTTTAGCTACTTTTTTAAAGTATTTATTTTAAGTTACTATTAAATACTTTATAAGTTTTTTTAATTAATTGCTTTAAAACTTAAAATATTAAGCTGCTACTTTATATAATAGTATACTTTTTATAATAGCAATATAAAACTATTTTATTTTTATTATATTATTATTTTATATTAAGTTTTATAGCTTAGTTATTATATAAAATTAAACTATAAGTTTTTTTTTTAGCTTTTTTAAGTATTTTTTTTATTTTAGCTTATAGTTAAACTATATTTTTAAAAATTTTGTACTTTTTTTTAGTTAAACTACTACTTTAAAAAGATTAACTAGCTATTAAAGCATTACTTTATTATTAAAAAAATATATAAGCTTACTTTTTTTAAAAACAAATTTTATATTATATTTGCTAGCTTAACTATTATAAGTTTTTTATACTTTTTTTAAAGTTTTATAGTTATATTTAATATTAATATTAATAATAAAAAGGTTAGTATTATTAATAAAGCTTATAATAATAAACTTTTTATATATAGCTAAATTATTATATAGTATAAATATATATAAAAGAAATAATAGTAGTAAAAAAAACGATTTTTATAATACTTTTATTTTTAAATTAATTAGTAAAAACTTTGCTATATTAAAATATAGTTTTATTATCTTTTTTAATATAAAAAAGTTAATTTATAATACTATTTATAATAGGTAGCTTTTTTGCTATAAAATATAAACTATTTACTTTTTATTAATTATATTAAAGGTTTTTAATATATTAAGCTATAGTAAAAATATAGTATTTTTAGTTTATATTGCTTTTTATACCATACTTATTACTATTTTTACTATAGCATTTATTAACTTATTATATTTATTTTTTATTTATCTTTTTAATAAAAGGCCTGCTATTTTAGCTATTTTTATTATATAGTTATATATTTCTTTTTTTAAAACCTTTTTTAAAATATATATAAGAGCAATTAGTTATTACTTTATTACTATTTATTTTACTTTAGTAGTTTTTTCTAATTTAAAAATTATTACTACTTTAAAATATTAAAATTCTTTTAAGTAATACTTTAGTATAAAACTAGTAATATATAGTATTACTATTTTAGCTACTAATAAATTGCTATATATTTTTAAAAACTTATTTAATAATAGGTTTTTTTTTAATGCTTTTTAAAGCATAAGTTTTTATACTAGTATTTTTATTTTCTTTTTAGTTATTTTTATTAATATATTAAACCTTTAATATATATTATATACTAGGTTTTTACTAGGTATATTTTTAAAGTCGGCTTTTAAAGTTAAAAAAAATCTTACTGCTAAAACTTATATTTTAGCCTTAAAAGTAGTAGTATTTATAGGTTTATTTGCGCTATTATATAGTAGTAGTATAATAGTTATTTTTAGTATAAGTTTATATACCAACTTTGCTTACTTATTTAAGCTTTAAAGCGTTTTAAAATTTATTAATACTTTTACTAAAGCTTTTTTTTAGCTTCTTTTTTTTGCTATAACTACTTTTACAGCTAAAGCTATTTTGCTTTTCTATAGCTTATACTATATAAGCTTTATATAATTGCTTTAAAATTATTTATAGGCTTTTTTAGCTGCTTTTTCTGCTGCTACTACTTCTAGTATCTACTATAGGAGTTACTACTGCTTTATTTTTATTGTTTCTTTTAGTACTACTATATTTGCTATTACTATTAGCTGTTTAATTAAAAAATTAAAAGCTATATTAAAGTTGCTATTAATTTACGGTATATTAATTTTTATAATATAAGCTATTATTTTTGCTACTTAATAGGCATGCTATAAACGTTAGCAGAGCTTATATAATCTTAGCTAGGCCTATTATAAATAAGTAAATACCTTTTATTTATTAGATAAAAAAAAATAACAATCTTTATATTACTATTTATACTTTTTTTATTTATTTTATTAAGTAACCCTAGATTACTTATAATAAGTAGTACTTATTTATTTAAGCTAAAACTAATTATTTCTTATTATTTATAAAAAAGGAAAACTTTTAAGTATAATATAATTAATATTATAACTAACTAAGATATTATAAAAAGTAAAGCGCTACTTTTTATAATAACTTAGTTACTACTAATAACTTTATATTAAAAGTAAAACGCTATAAAAAGAATAAAAGTTAGTAATATTATAAAAACTAATAATTATAGCACTTTAATTATACTTAGATTACTTTAAAGTTAAAATAACTAAAGTTTAGCTATAAATAATAAAATAGCTTAAATAAACCTTAAATAACTATTTACTATTAAGTAAATATATAACTTTATTTTAAAAAACCTTAACTATTTAAAGGTTATATATAAATCTAATTTATATAAAAACATAATTAATAGAATTGCTATATTTAACGTTAATAATAATAATTTTAAAAAATTTACAAAATATAACGTACTAATAAAAATTGCAGTACTATTAAACTAAAGCATAAAAAAAAACAACTTTAATAAAGTATATATAATAGTATAAAAACTTATTAAAATAATTATTTTTATAGAAAAACTTAACAAATATATACTAAATAAGTTTTTAAAATATACTAAAGCAGCCTTAGAAGCAAAAACTTAAATATACTAGCTTAAAAAAAAAGCAAATATAATAGGCTTAAAAATAGTTAAATTATTTAAAAATATAAAACTAAAGCTAAATATAGTAAACTAAAACAATAGCTTTAATAATAAAAACTTAACGCTAGCTTAAATTAACTTACTAATAGTTAAAAAGTTTTAATTGCTAAGCAATATAATTGCTTAAATAAAGCTATATATATAGCTATTACTAAAAATGTTAAATTTAGCGCTAAAAAAAAACAAATTTAATAGCTAAACTAAAAACTACTTTTATTAATATAAGCTATTTTTACTTTAATATACCAAAAAATATTACTAAAGGCTATATAATTTATTATAATAGCAAATTTCTTATTTATATAAACATTTACTTTTAGGTTATATAACTAAAAAAATAAAATAGCATTTTAAAAAAAGCTAACTTTATTGCTAATAAAAGTTAAACTTTTTTTAAAGGTAATATTTTTTAATAGTAGTTATAATAGCTATTAAAAATAAATTAGCAAAACTATAAAATAACTATTATAACTTTTATAAAAGCTTTAAAAAAAATAGAAAATATAACTAAAAAAAGCTAACAAATAATTCTTAAAAAATAAATATACTATAAAAAATATTGCTAAAAGTAACTTTATTAAAATATATATTATAAATATTTTTAAGTATAAAAATATATAAAACGATACTTTAAATAACTAGCTGCTTATTAAACTATAGAACTTTATTTTGCTAAAGCTTTAAAAACTTATATTAAAACTAAAAAATTATTTAATTTTAGTTTATTTAAACAAACTAAAAAATAAGCAGATAGTTTTAACAAAAAAAGCATTAATAAATAGTAGCAAAACTAAATACTTTTACTAAAATAAAAATAAAAATAACTTTAATAGTATAAATACTAACTAGTTTTAGCTTAACTTAAAATAAAGTAGAAATAACTAAAATAAACTATAGTAAAAACAAATATAATAACTATAGCTATATTAATAAAATAACTATAAATACTAAAGCTAATATAATACTTATAAAAGTTATTTTTTATAAAGTTAACGCTAATAAACTAAAAACTAAGTATTATAATTTTTTATAATATTTAAGCGTTAGAATATATAATTTTAGCGCTAAAAATACTATATATTAACGCTTTAGTTTAATAGATAAAATATATAAAACTAATAATAGTTAAAATATTGTAAGTTTAGCTAATAAAAATTTAATAAAAATAGATTTTAAAGCTATTTTAACAAAAAAGTAATTTAAAATACTAATACTAATGCTACTAAATATATAAATATGCTTATAAAAAATAGTTTTATTTGTTTTAGCAAAAAAAAAAAAAAAAGCTTAATAATAAAGTATATATAGCTATTAAAACAAATAAAATAAAACTATACTAAATATATAACTAAAAAGCAATTATAAAAAAAAACTAAATATTACTACTAATAAAAGCGCTAACTATAATATATTAATTA
>MU396851.1:0-49031 GCA_022578855.1 Nemania serpens | reverse complement strand
AAGCGTTTAAAAATAAATAATATTAATATTAACTACTTAATAGCTATTAAATATATATATTTATTTAATATATATTGTTTAGCTTATTTATATAATTAATAATTAAATATTTATAAAATTAATAACCTATTATAAATTATATAAATAAATTTAATAAACCTTTAAAACAAAAATAGCTTTAAAGTTTATTTAAGTAGAAAAAATATAGCTAATAAATATATAAACGCTTTATTAATAGCTTAAAAGTTATTATAAAGCTTTATATAATAACATAGCTATTAAAAAACTTAGTACTAAGTAATAAATATAGCAAAAGCAAAAAGCAAAAAGTAAAGCTAGAATAAGTAGCTTAGCAGTAAAATTAAGAGTTAGTAACAAAATTAGGAATTAGCGGTAGCAAATTAGCAAAAAGTAGCCAAAAACATATTACCAAAATAAGACACAGTATCTAAGTGTCCTTAGATATAGTAAATAAGCTAAAGCCTTTTAATAGCTTTTAAAGATAGTTTAAATATAGAATTTCTATTATTTATGTTAGCTTAATTGCTTAATAGTTAAACCTTGCGCTTATAGTTTATATTAAGCTAACTTAATAGTTATAATATTTTTATTTTTTAAAATTTTTAAAATAGTTTTTATTATTTTTTAATTTTTGTTCTTTTTAACTTAAAGCTAACTTAAATATATAAACTATATTAAAATATTTATTAAAAGTTATTAGTATTAACTTAGTATATTATTTAATATTTATATTAAAGTATATTTTTTTAGCAAAAGGTTTAATTTTATATAAGCGCTTTTGTTTACGTTTATACTTATTGTTAAAGAAATTTTTCTTAATAACGTTGTTATTTTTATTTTTAATTTTTGTTTAAACTTTTATATAGCGGTAGTAAAAGCGTTTTTATACCTTTTAAAACAATAATTATACAATATTATATAAATTAAAAGCCTTAGATATATTATTAAAATGCTTATAAAATATTATATAAAGTATATATAATAACTATTTATTATTAATAAGCTATATTATATAGTTAATTAAGCTTTTATAGCTTAAAAAACAGCGTTAATATTATAGCTTTTAAGCTTTTTAGCAATTATTTATATAAACTTATTAATATATGCTATATAATGCAAATTTAAAATATATAAATAATTTAAGTTTTACTTATAGCTTTTTTAAAGCTTTATTTTTTTTATAAACTTTTTATAAAAAGTTTAGTTTTTAAAAATAAACTATGCTATCTTATTTAATATATAAACTATAGTTTTAATTTCCTAATATTAAAAATATAATAGTAGTTTAGTTTAAATAAATAATGCTTTAGCTTTTGTTTATATAAAATTAATAAAGCATTTTGCAACTTTATTTTAGTACTAGTTTATAGAGCTTAAAATAATTAGCTAAATGTTTTTTTTGTTATAGTATTTTTCTAGATTATTTATGCTAAATTTTTTGCTTTTATTAATTTATATAATATATAATTAATAAAGAATTATTTTCTTTAGCTATAAAATCTTTTGTTATAATATATAAGCTATATATTTTAAATAATTTATAATAATATTATAGGCTTTATTTTTAGTTTTATAAGCTTTAAACTATTAATTTCTGCTATTATTATTTATTAAAAATATAAAATACTTTTTATATATAATAAATATAAGCTTTATACTGCCGAGATTTCTTTAAGTAATTTTGCTTAAGTAAGCTGCTTTTTAAATAAGCTTTTAGTTAATAATTTTTTATAATTTAGCTTTATTATAAGCCTAATAAAGCAGGTATTTAACTTTTTTTTTGTTTAAATTTATTTTAATAGCTTTTTAAATAATTTATTTAAAATACTTAATGCTAAAATAGTATAACCTATAATACTAAAAAATAAGCTTATTATAAGTCTTTTTAATTATATATATAGTTTTATTAATAAAAAACTTTTTTAATAAGTTTTTTAAGTTATAAATATTATTAGCTATATTTAGCCTATCTTTTTATTAAGAGTTAGCATATTGTATTTAAATCTTAGGCTTTTTTTTACTATATTTTTATAAAAAGAAGCTTTTTTTTTAAATATTAATAATTGTTAAAGTAGTACTATTATAATGCTAAAGAATATATTTATTTAAATAGCTACTACTACAATAGAATTACTTTTTTAATATAATTTACAAAAAAAAGATTTAATAAAAAGTATATATTTAATTATAATTTTTATCTTTATTTTTTTAAATAAGTATAAGCTATATATAATTATGCTAATTTTTTTAACTTTTATTAGCTTACTATTAGTATTAACTATAAAAAAGGTATTACAATTGCTTAAATTAATAATAGTTTTAAAAAAATAATCTAATTTATTATTAATAATTTTAATATTAACTTTAGTATTAAATAATAAGTTTAACTTATATTAAGCTATATAATATATTTCTGTTATTATATAAGCATATATAGTACTAACTTTAGTAACTTTGTTTTTAAATAAAGCTACTGTTAAATTAGCTACTATTACTAAATTGCTTTTTTTATTAAAGATAATTTAGCGGTTATAATAGGCCTTAAAATCTATAAAATCTATTAATAATATATTAGCTAAATAAAAAAGTCTTTTAAAGCTAAGCAAAAAGCTTTAATTTTTAAGCTTAATTTTAGTATTATAGCTTTAGTTTTTATTTTTATTACTAAAAGTATTATTAAGCTACTTTTTATTAAAGCAGTTTTTTTTTAAATAACTAGGCTTGCTATACTTTTAGTACTTTAGTTTATTTTTTTTATTTTTTTACTAGTTATTAAGCTTGCTTTTATTTTTAAACTTATTTTTGCTTTTGCTTTTATTTATATTTAAATTAGCAGTAGTTTAAAAAGCTAATTTATTGCTAGTATTATTTAATTTACTTTAATAGCTTTTAAAATTGCTATTAAATTTATTAATAAGCTTTTAAAGCATATATTTTTTTTATTTTATAATCTTTATAGTAGTATTATACTAACTAAAAGCTTTTTTTTTAATAGTAGTTAAAAATAATATTTTTAGCTAATTTTAGCTAAGTTTTTTACTACTTTTTTTATATAGGCATACTAGCTTTATTTACTTTAATATAAATATAATAGGATTTTTTTTATTATATATAAAGCTAATAAAGTTGTTTTAAAGATCTTGTTAATAAATTTAGCTATTTATACTATAAATTTTTAAAAAAATTTAAAATATTTTGCTTTTTTTTTTTAACTTTTTTAATTAACTTTATAAAAACAGCTTTATAAGTATTTATAATAACTTAAGCTAGTATAATCTTACTTTTTAAGCTAATTAAAGATTTTAAAATATAGTTAATAACTTTTATAGCTAATAATAAGTTATATTAGTATATAAACTAGTTTTTAGCTTTTTAAAAATAGTTTTTTTTATTTAAAAAAAATTTTAATTTATATTATTTTAGTTTTAAATAGGTAATCTTTTTGCTATAAACTTCTTTATTTTTATAAAACTTATAGCAGCAATATCTTTAGCTTTTAAATCTATAGTTAAAGTTTTTTAAAATATTTAAATTAAATAAAAAAAAATAATAAATTTAAATTAAAGTTTAATATAGGCTATAATTGTTGCTTAATTTTGCTTAATGCTTTATTTTTACTAGCTGATTTGTTTTTAAAGCTAGGTTTTTAAAGCATTTAGAATAGCTTTTAAAATAGCTTTTAAAAAAGCTTTTGAAATAACTTTTAAAGTAGCTTTTAAAAAGGTTTTCAAAAAAGCTTTTAAAAAAGTTTTTAAAATTGTTTTTTAAAAAACCTTTTATTTTTTGCCAAATAGTTTTACTTTTAAGATAGCAACTTTAGTTTAAAAATAAGCCTAAAAGATCTTTTAACTTTTGTTTTAATTTTAAAGCTTAACTTTTAAAACAAAAATTTATTAAAAAATTAGCCTTTTATACTAAATTTAAGCTTTTTTAATAATAATTTTTTATAATAGATTTTTATAAAAGTACTACTAAAGCGCTTTTTATATTAGTTAGCTATTAAAGCTGCTTATTACTACATTTTCTTAGTATATTTTTAAGCTTTTTTAGCTTTAACTTTATTAATATTTTAATTATAAAATATTTAAGCATAAGTAAGCTTATGATTTTTTTTTGCTATTTAATTAGTATATTCTACTTTTAGTGCTTTAATTTGCTTTTTTATATTATTTTTATATACTGCTTTATTATATTATAGCTTTATATTAGTATTATTAAGTTATTTAACTTTCTTTATTATAGCGTTTAAAATGCTTAAGCTTTTCTTATACTACTAAAAAAATATTAAGTAATAAAATATAAGCGTTCCTATTTTTAGTTATTTTTTTAAATAAACTATAAATTTAACTAATAGCTTAATACTTATTAAATTATAGTTAAAAGCTTTAAGCTGCTTAATTAAGCTTTAAAATTAAATATATAACAAAAACTAAGTTATTAAATAATTACTAGCTATTATATAAAGTATTATATTAAAATAATAAAATAAGTTTTTATATACTTAGTAAAAAATAGTTTATTATAAAATTACTTAAATTTATAAAGTAAAAAAAAAAATTCTTAAGAACTTTTTTATACTTAAATATATAAAGCAGTTGCTTTAGTATAACTATATTACTATAGCTACAATATATTTGTAGCTAAAGATTTCTTTTAAATATATTGCACTATTTTACTACTTTAAAACTTATGCTTAAACTAGGTATAACTACTAGTTTAATTATGCTAGCTTTATAAGCTATAGCTAATTAAAAAGCTATACTAGCTAATAATAGCATATAATTTTAAAATATAACTTTTTAGCTATAAAATAAAAAATATTATAATATAATTTAAAAAATATATTATTATATAATAATAAAAACTTTTATATAGTAATAAAAATGCTAAAACTAGTAAAAGCTATAGCAAAGTAAATAATAAGTATTAAAAAGCTAAATATATATAAAAAAAATAAAAGCTATAAAAAGTAAAAAAAAAAAAAAAAAAAGTAAAAAAAAAAGCTATAAAAAAACTATAGCAAAGCTACTAAAAATTTCTAGCTACTAAGTTATTAACTTATTAAAGTTTTTAAACTTTAACTAAGTTAAAAAAAGAAAAAAAAGCTTTATAAAAAAAAGCTTTTTTTTAAACCTTTTATTTTTAATAAGCTATTTAATAAAAATAGCTTTTTTATAGTAAAATACTGTTAAAATAACTATATATTAGCTATATAAGTATTTTATTTAGCATTAATATAGTTTTTATTTATAGTTATATATATAGATTTTATTATATAATTTAGTTAATATAAGTAAGTTATTTAATAATAATAATATTAAAGCAGTATGTTAAGTTTGTGTTAAGTTTAATCTATTTTATAAAGCAAAAAAGCCTTATACTCTCTTTTCGCATACTGTGAATATAATACTGGATAAACGGTAATATTAATACGGTTATTATATTAAAGCAGTATATAATATATATTTTTAAAACTAAACTATTATTTATATTAGCTACTTAATAAAAATATTTTACTAGTTTAAAAAAGTTATAATAAAAATAATAATCTTGCTTTTTTAAATATAATAAAAATAATAAATAAAAGTATTTATTAAATAAGTATAAATCTAATAAATATAAAAAAAAGAATAAACTTTTATAGAAATAAAAAGGCTATAATTGCAAAAATAGCTGTAATTAATGCTATAATAAATATAGCAAATATTAAAAAAACTAAAATTATATTAACTTTGCTAAATATAAATCTAATAATAAAAAATAATCTTAATTTCTAACCTTTTCTGTTTTTTTAATTAAATTTTTTTTTTTAATTTAAAAGAAAGTAATAGCGCCTATATTATAATAAATTATAATACTATATATAAATACTATATTAAGTTTAATATTAAGTTTAATTTATTTTATAAAGCAAAAAAAGCTTTATAATCTTTTTTTACATACTATAAATATAATACTAGATAAACGGTAATATTAATATAGTTATTTAAATATAGTTTATAAAAAAAAAGCAAAAATAGTAAAAATGGCAAGCTAAAGCTAAAGCGCCTACATTATCTATAAAAGGTGCTATTATAAAATTTAAAGCAAAAAAATTACGCTAAAACTTTAATAAAAGTTATATATACCTAGGCTTAAAAATCTTATATAGCAAAAAGCTTATTTATTTCTTTTACTAATTATACTAACTATACTAATTATATTAATTATACTAACTATATTAACTACTTTAACTATTTTAACTAACTTATAATTAAAAGTAATATTAATAGATAACCTAGCCTTTAAAAAAGCAATTATATAACTGCTAAAAATAATATAAATAAAAAATACTTTTATTACCGACCTAATAAACCTATAAAGAATTTACCTTTTAAAAATATACTATTTAGCTTATTTAAATAATAAACTTTAAAAAAAAGAAAAAATAGCTAAGCTATTATAAATTATATAAATAAACTTTAAAAAGCTTAAAGCTTATAGTTATAATATTTATTATTTATATAAAGATAATATAGCTAACAAATATATAAAAGCTTTATTAATTATATAAAAGCTATTATAAAGCTTTATATAATAACGTAGCTATAACTATTAAAAAACTTAGTAGTAAGTAATAAATATAGCAAAAGTAAAAAGCAAAAGGTAAAGCTTATATTAACTTGCTTAAAATAGGTAGCTTAGTAGCAAAATTAGGAATTAGCAATAGAATTAGGAATTAGCGGTAGCAAATTAGCAAAAAGTAGCTAAAAATATATTACCAAAATAAAACATAGTATTTAAGTCTTCTTAAATATAATAAATAAGCTAAAGCTTATATATAAATACTATAAAAAAACTTTTAATTTATTATATAAAAAGGATTAACATACTAAATAATATATTAAAAAAGTTTTTAAATAAATTAAAAGTATACCTTTAATATACCTTATTATTTATATATATAAGCAATATTAAACTTTTTTTCTAATTTAAAATAAGCTATTTTAATATTTTAAGCATTATATTATAAACTTTAAATAGCTTTTTTTGCTATTTTTAAAGTTAGATTTAGCTTTTATAGCAGTAAAAAATAAAAACTTAAATATAAGTTATAAAAAAAACTATATTTTACTTTAGTTATATAAGGTATTTATTAGATTTTATAACTTAAAAAAGGTTATTAAAACTAAAAGTAGTAATTATTTATACTTATAAGTTATTCTTTATACTAAATTTAAAAACAAAAATTTAATAGTATATATTAATACTAATATGTTTTAAATATTAATTTTATAAAAATATTTAATTAAAATTAAATATATAATTAAGCTTTATGTTAAGTTTAATTCATTTTATAAAGCAAAAAAGCCTTATACTCTCTTTTTGCATACTGTGAATATATATATATAATTAAGCTTTATATTAAAAAAATCTTAAATATTAGTAAAAAATATATTTATAATAAAAACCTAAAAGGTTTTTAGTACTATTTTACGGAGTAAAATAGCACCTTTTTTTAGTAATACTTACTACTAGCTATAGATTAAATAAGGAGCTAAAGGCTCCGCATATATATAGTTAGATTTTTAGCCTTAGTAGCTTTGCTACCTTTTTTTAAGTAAAGTATTTTCTGTTTTACTATTTTAATTTTTATTATTTATAACTACACCTATTAAATTAGTGCTTTTATATAGTTTTAACTATAAAAACTAAATTAAATTAAACTATATAACTATTACTTTAATCTTTTAAGGTTAAAAGACTTTTTTTTATTATTTAGCAGTATTAATTATTTTTATATGCTTACAATAAATATAGCATTAATTTAATGCTATAACTATTTTAATTAAAGTAAGTATTATTGCTAAATCTTTTAGTATTAAATTTTTTATACTAATTTTATTATTTTACTTTTATTAAAACTTATAAATAATTAAGCAATCGGTAAAACGTACGTTTAATATTATACTTTTATATTTTAGAAAATAAAAAAAACCTAAAATTATATAAGATATATTCTATAATTAAAAATATTAAATTTTTATAGATATTATAGATTTACTAAAAAATATTAATTGTTAAAGCATATTTTATAATTAAAAACTTTTTACTTTTTTTTGCTAAATATAATAACTAGTAAAAACGTTAATTAAGCGTACTTATTAGCTATTTAAAATATATATATTCTATATAGTAGTTTAACCTTAAATAAAAAGCATTTTTAACGTTATTTTTTTTTATAAAGAAAATTTTTATTATAATATTAACTTATTTATATAAACGCTATATTTAATAAATATTTACTTAGATATTTGCTTAATAATATACTAAATCTACTTTTAAATTTAGTTTAACTAAAAGCTAGTATAAATTTGGCTAATAAGTTAGTAGCTTTAGCAGCTAAATTAACTAGCGTTTTATAGTTCTTTTTTACCTTTAATTCTAACTATTTAAGTCTGCTTATAAATTCTATAATAAAAAAGGTATATAAGTATACTTAAAATAGTTCTTATATTATAAGCATAGAGCTTAAAAATGTGCGTTTATTTATATTTAATTAAAAAAGCTTTAATAATATATATATAAGAATACTAAATGCTAAAAAAATAATCGGCGGTATATAAAAAAATGTTAAAAAAATTGCTAGCATATATAACTAGTTATAAGCTTTTATATAAAAAGTATAATCTATATTTAATTTTAGCTAAGTATTAAAAACTTTTATATAAAGTTAGGTAGGCTTATTTAGTATATAGCTTACCGTAAGTAGTATATTTAGCATATAGCTTGCTATAAGTAGTATAAGCATGCTTTTTTTTTTTTTGCTGCCGGTATATAAATTATTAAATAAAGCTATAAATAAAAGATTAAAGTTCTAAGTTAAAGCTAATAGCAATTTATTAAGCGATTTAAACAATAGTAATAATAAAAGAAATTATTGTAAATATAATTACAATAACAATAAATATAGCTATAAATATAGATTTAGATATAAACTTAGTATATGTTATACTATTTTTAAAGCAGAGTCTGCCTTTATAAAAGGAGGTACTTATAAGATTAAGCGTAATAATATTAGCATTTTTAATCCTAAATAAAAAAACTTTAATAATTATAGTATAATAGCTAACAAAAAGAATATTATTTATACTAATATTTACTTATTTATTAACTATATTAACGTTTTAATTAAATATAAAAGAATATGTTTTTTTAATACTAGTTAGATTTTTAGTATTTTTAATTACTTAATAGCAGGATTAGCCCTGCTATAGTAAAATAATAAAATTAGCGCTAGCAACTGCTATATTTAGCAAAAAGCTAGCTTAAATAAAATACTTTTTAAGCTTAAAACCTGTTTTAAAATTAAAATAAGTTATACTATCTAAAAGTTCTTTAGTAAAACACTTTTATTATATAGTATTACTAAAAACTATAATATTTTACCTTAATATATTTAGCATAAGCTATATTATATTTATATTAACGGTATTTTAAAATGTAATAATAGCAATTAAATCGATATTACATAAAATATTTATAATTAATAAAACAAAGCACTTACCGATTATATCTAGCTTTTTAAAAAAAAAGAAATACTAAAAAAATAGTATAGTGCACCAGGAGGTTATAGTTAATACTAGTAGTTGAGTCCGTAAAAAGAAGATGTAGATTTAATGGAAGTAGCCCGTAGGGCCTACCTCTAAAGTGGAAACCTAAGGTTTCCACCTTATCTAATCTATAGATAAAAAATAACGGGACTGATAAAGAGACCCTTTATTAGTACGTATTAAAAAATATATAAAGAAAATTAAAAAAGCTTGCTATAAGTTAAAATATAAAGCGGAGCAATATTATCTAAATATTAAACTTAAATTTAATTATTTTAAAGTAAATAATTTAACTGCTATATAAGCTTAATTATTCTATTTGTTTTATTAAAATAATTATAATTGTAGTTATAAACATAGGTTTAATAATAATTATTTATGTTATAACTAAAGCTAAAAAAAATGTTGTCTTAAAAGCTATAACTGCTACTATAACCGTAATTAATATTAAAATAAAAAATAAAACTATAAACGAAACAGTAATTAAAATTGCAATTAAAACTATAATTAAAACTATAATTGCGATAGTAATTACAATTAATATTGCAATAAAAACTATAACTAATAATAAAATAAAAACTATAATTATAATCGATAAAGTAATTAAAGCTAAAACTGTAATTGTTTACGTAATTAAAACTATAATTATTAAAAAAAATATTGTAATAATAGTTATAACTATATATACTTTATAAAAAGAAAAGCTAGCAATAAAACTTCTAATATAAAAGCTTTAGCACCTAAAAATACAGGATATTAAAGCAAATACTTTTTTTATTATTTAAATATAGCTATTATATATTATAAATGTTATAACAAATATAAGTTACTAGCTACTTTTTGCTTATATATAAAATATTGTAAGCTTAATATTTAATTAGAAGTATTAAGCATACTTTTTTTAGTTAATTTTGCTTAATATATATATAAATATTATACTTAGAAGTTGTTTTTATAAAACTTATTGTTTTAATACCTTTAAAAATATACTGTAGCTAAAAAAGGTACTATTTATAAATTTAAAGATATATTAAGCAGCTATTTAGTACTAAAAGTAGCTAAAAAAAAGCTAATACTAGTGCAAGCAAAGTTTTTAATATAGAGGTTTTCGTAATTAAAGCATTTAGCGCTAATTAAATTAACAAAGTATTATATTTTAGTTATACTTACTTTTGCTTTAAGGTATACTTTAGCTTAAAAGCTAAAAATATAAAAATTTATGCTAATTTTAAAACTAGTAAAACTATAATTAATTAGTTATATTTTAATACTTTTAAATATATTACTATTAAAAAGAACAGATTTATAATAACTATAGGTAATACTTTTATAACTTTTACTAAATAAGCTACTTTTACTTTTTATACTTATAGTATAAATAAAAGCAAGAAACCTTTTACTATTAAATATAAAAAAAAAATTAAGTTATTAAAAACTACTTTTAATTTAGTATACTTATTAGTAATAACTTCTTTTAGCTATATAATTTTATAATTAATTATAATAGTAAAACTATTACTTTTAAAAAATTTAACAACTTTATTATTTTAATAAAAGTTATAGTATAAAATTTCAAGTATATATAAAAAATAACTAATAAAAAAAGCATTATAATTTAAAGTAGTAAAAGCGCTTATTTTTAAATAAAATATAAGCTTTTATTAAGAAACTAAAACTTCTATTTTATAGCTATATATAAAAATTTTATAAATACTTTTATTAATATATATATTTTTAAAGTAGTATTAATAATTAATAATATAGCTACTTTAGTAAAGATATATAAGGGTACTAAGCTAGGCTAGATTTATAAAAATTAAAATAGCAGTATATATATTAATTTGTAAAAAAAGGCTATAAAAACTTTAGCTTTTGTTTTTATTTTACTTACTGCTTTTTTAGCTGGAATTATTAGTTTTAAATTTTTAGCTACTATTAACTTAATAATAGCTATAAATACTAAATTTAATATATTGTCGATTATTACGGCGTTAGCTACTAATAACATTTTAAATAATTTTATATATATAAATAAGCTTGCTAATAATACTACCTAGCTATTTAAAATTAATATTTTAGTAACTTTAATATATATTTTAAATATATTTATATTTAAAGTATTTAATACTTATAATAATATATAGCTATTAGGTATACCTTTTACTAATATTATATTTAACGTAATTATAAATACTAATTATTAGCTATTTTTTAACTTTTATATTTTAAAACTAAATAAACTTTTTAAGCTAAAAATAGTAGATTTTTTTGCAAACTTTAGCATTAAAAAGCTAATAAATCTTTTAAAAATTATTATTAAAAATAATATATATATTTATTTTAAATACTCTTTTAAAGCTACTAAACTTGCTAAAATTGTCTAATTATATAATATATAAATTAATTAAAATAAAATAAATATACTAAAAAATAAATAGCTAAAGGTTTTTCTTATTAATAATTAGTAAAAAGTAAAACTAGCTATGCGTTTTTATTTACTTAGTCGCTATAATATAGAAATTTTTAATATAATATATAATTTTTTTTATAAGAAAAACTATTTAACGTAAGTTAATAAAGCTATTTTTTTTGCTTACTTTATTTTTATTGCTTGGCGTAAAATTTGTAGCAAAAATAAAGGCTAAGTAGTTATTAATTTTTAAGCGCTAAATAAAGTAGCAGTTTTTAATAACTACTCTTTTTTATTATAACGCGACATTATTAGCAGTTTGTTAAACAAGCGCTATATTATAATAGTTAATATAACTAGTTTTTTTTATTAATTTAAAGTATATTTTAATTATAAAAATAAGTTTACAGTAATTAATCTATAAAAAATTAAGAGATCTAATATTATATTAATAAGATTTTATAATTTATTTGCTTATATATAGCGGTATATAAATCGACTTTTTTAAAGTTATTTATATTATTGCTATATATTTATTAATAATATTATTATTTTTTTAAATAGCTTTAATAAGCATATTAACTCTTTTAATACTATTTTTAAGCTTTTTTAAACCTAAAATATAGCTATATTTTTTATAAAGTTTTTTATTAAATACTTTTTTATTAAATTATTAAGATTTTATATTAATATGCTTAGCATATTTATTACTGCTTATAAAGTATAAGTTTTTAAGTAATTAGTATTTTTAAACTTATTTAAAGTATTTAAGTAATACTTAAGCGTTAATTGTTAAATATTAAACATGTAAATAAGCCTAATAAAAACTAGCGGCAAGCTTTAGTAGTTATATAACTAGTATTAATAGTTAGCCTAGTGTACTATACTTAGACCTGCAAAATAAGCGACAAAAAAGCCTATAAGATATATATAACAGGATTAATACTACTATAGTAAAAATTACTAAATCTAATAATTAAAAGTTTTATTAATCTTTATATTTTATTAGCAAGCTTAATACTAAAGTGTTATAAAATTAATATAATGTTAAAATTACCTGCTATTACTTTTAACTCCTTTAAAGACTTTTTATTATAAAATAAAGACTTTATTGCTAAAGTATGTAGCTAAAACCTTTAGAAATACTTAAAACTAGTTCTAAAACAAGCTTTATAGCTAGTAAAACCAAGCGCTTCAAAAGTAGAAGACTTTATAACTAGAAATATTAACTCTGCAATAGCAACTATAATAGACTTAATGTAGGCGGCAAAATTAGCGTTTTAAGCTATTTAGTAGTAGTATAATTTAGTAATAAGGCACTATAATACCTATAAAGTAAAACAAACTAAGCTTTCTAAATAAATATATAAAACGGTTAAACTAACCTACCGTTTAATATATATAAAAGCTAACCAAACAATTAACTAATAGTATAACAACTTTAAAAAGCTTAAAAAGGTATTTTAATAAGTATTTAAATTTAAGTATAAGAATAAATATAAAGTATTTATTAATAAGTTATTTAAAAAGCTTATTAAAAATTTAGCAAGCTAAATAAAATAGTAGTAAAATAAAATTATTAAAGCGGTATTAAAAAAAGCAAAAGTAAAAAAAGCGTTTAAGCTTATTATTAACTTAAAATAAGCTTTTTAAACTATATATTCTATATAGACTATTTCTTTTAGAAGCAATTATAGCAAAAAAATTATCGATAATATGTTTATAATTAATATTATTACTAATAATTTCTGCAAAAAAGTAGCAATTTTAAGTGTTATATAAGTGCTTAGTAAGCTTATTAAAAGTATATTTGCTACTTATAATATTATAAATAATAAAGCAATAAATAAGCTTATAAACTTTTTTAAAAAAAATCTTTTAAAATTGTTTTAAAAAAATAAATAAGCTTATAAGTTATAATATAAACTTAAAAGTAGAAAATTAAACCTTAAAGTTTTTAAAAGCTCTAAAAGCACTTTTATAAAGCGCTTTTAAGTAGATATAAAAACAGAAGCTAAAAAAGAGAACTTAAATATAACTAAATATATTATATGCTTTAGCTATTATATAGTAGGGCTTTACTAGCTAGTATTTCTAAAGCTTTACTTAAATAGCTAGAATTTAAATTAAATAATTAAACAACTAGTAAACCTTAAAATAAAGAACAAAAAAAGCGTTAAAAAAGCTATAAATAAAATAAAATAACAATAAAAATAAGAAAAACAAGTTAAATTTAATTCTAAAAAGCTTAGCTTAAAAAATTAATAGTTATACTTACTTATAGCTTAAATTAAAAGCTTATTTATAGTAAATAAAGAGCTTTTTAAAACTTATATTTTATAAAACTTTGCAATAGTAAATTTTAAAACATTAATTTATATATTTAATAAAGTAAGTTAATTTTTAAACTTTAGAACTGCTAATTTAAAAAATATAGTACTAGCAGAAAATAGCGCAATTTAAATATATAGCTATAGTAAACTTAATATTAAGATTTAAAAACTTAAAAGATTAGCAATTTATAAGCTATATAATATAGCATTCTGTTTTAATATAGCTATTAATTTAGTTTTTCTTTAACTTTTAAATCAAAAAAAAGTATATTAAAAAAATAAGCTAAAATTAGATCTTTTTAAGCACTAAAAAGAAACTCCTTTATATAGCTTATTATATATATATAAGCAGTATATTATTAAGTACCTATTTATTTGTTTAATAGCTTAAACCTTTTATATTTAACAAAATTTATTAAATTTATATACTAAAAGCTTAAAAGCTTAAGCAAGCTTATACTGCTAGTATTAATAGCTTAGATATATTGGCTTAAAATTTTTAAAATAACTAATTAATTATACTAAAAAAGCAGCAATTATAGCTTGCTTAAATAACAAGATCTATATAAACGATTACGTAGCTTATAATAAGTTAAAAATGTATTAAAAACTTATATAAAATGCTTAATTAAAAGTAATAAAAGTAAAAAGTTGTTTAGCTATTAATTTTTATAAATTTAATTAGTTTAATACTAGTAATAAGCGCTTTTAAAAAGTAATACTAATTATTAATCGATTTTTTAATTATATATAAAATTATTATACTAATAATAAATTTATAAATACTATATAAGCTGCTTTTAAAAACTATATAAAGTAACTTAAATTATATTATAATATAACTATAAAAGTTATTAAGTATAATAACAAGCTTATAAAAGTAGAAAAATACTTAATAAAACTAGCAAAATCGATTACTTAAACATATAAAGTTAAATTTAAGCCTTTTTTATTTAATATTTAAGCGTTTAATAGTACAGCAAAAAAGATAAAAAAGATTATTAAATATAAAATAAGCTTTATAAGAAATAGCTATAAGCTTTTTATGTTTTTATAGCTAAATATTGTATATTTAGTAGTATATTTTTATAATTAAACCTTTTAGCAAATTAATAGCTAGTAAATGCTTTATAAAAAGTTTTATACTTATTTTAACTATATTTAAGAAATTATTAGCTAAAGATAATCTTTTTATATAAAGTATTTAAAAATATATAAATATTTAATATTTGCTATAACTTTTAAAATATAGCTAAAAAAAAAGAAGCACTAAAAGCTTAATTTAAATGCTTAAATAGGCTACTTAGTTAGCTATAAGTTAATTACTACTTACTAGGTATAGCTTTTTAAAAATAATAAAGTTATTATAACTAAAGATATTAATTTTAATAAAAACGAATTTTTTAATAGTAATATTAACAATTTTTATAACAATTTTTTTAAAATAACAATAAAGAAGTACTAAGTATTATTTTAAAGTATAACTTACTAAAAAGTTATTAAAAATACTAAAAATATTATACTTAAACAAAAAAATAATAAGTATGCTACTATAGTATTAAAAAAAGCTATAGAAGTTTTAAATAATGCTAAAGTAAAAATTAATTTTAGCAAAAATAAGCTTATAAAAAATAACTAAAAAGTTTAAAAAAAAGAAGTATACTTTTATATAAATTTTAAATTTAATATAAGCTTACTTATATTTTTTAAATTACTAAAGGCTGCCCTATTTAATTAAGCTATAGCTTAACTATAAAAGCTAGACCTTTTATTTATAGAAGAACTAGTAAGTATATTTTTATTAAACCAAAGAAGTTAAAGTTAAAAAAGAAAACTAAGCAAGCTTTAAATAGCTTATTTTAATATAGCTTGGCTATAAAGCTAGTTAACTATTAATGGTAAATTATTTACTAAAGCTAAACAAGCTAAGCTACTAAAAAACTTAATAGCTATTTATAAAATTTAATTTTAGCTACTAAATTTTAATAGCAGTTTTATTATTAAACTAAAAAAAGCTTTAAAATATATTATTAACTATATATAAGCTTACTTTTACAACTTATTATAGCTACTAAATTCTGCTAAAAGCTTTGCTTTTAATACCTATAAAATTTTAATTTAGCTACTAAATTTTAATAAAGGTAATTATATATAAAAAAAAGTACTAAAGCTTATTAAAAACAGCTTAAATGCTTTTTTAAGCATTTTATTATAGCTACAAAATTTTGCTAAAAGTTTTACTAACTTAGAAAAAAAAGACGGTAAGCTAGTTATAAATTACTTAAAAGCCTATTTAAGAAAAAAACTAGTAAAACAAGAGAAAATTTATTATAAAAACCTATTTTTACTGCCAAAATAGCATAATAAGCTACTTAATTACCTAATAAGAGCTTATTTTTACTAAATAGAAAAAGTATACTTTTAAAGTTATAAAGAAATAAAAACTTAAAAAAAAATAGCTAAAAGCTTATTATAAGAAAACTTAATCTTAAATTATATATAAGTATATATATATAAGTTTAATAAGTATAGCTATTATATAAAGTATAAAGCTTGCTTAATAGTTTAAGAAAATTAATAGCTAAATATTGGCAAAAAAAATACTTATGCTAGCACTTTAGTAAAAAGGTTTTTTAAAACGCTAATAGCAATTGCAGCAAAATTTAACCTAAAATTAAAGTAATATAATATTATAAACGCGTTTATAAACGCTAAACTTTTTAAAAACGTTTATATAAAAATACTTTTAAGCTATTATAAGCTAGGTATTATACTAAAGTTGTTATAAACTTTATATAAGTTATAAGAATTTTTTTTGCTATAGTAAAAAAAGCTAACTTTTTTATTATAAAAGCTTAGCTTTATACTTATATTATATAAATCTTGCTATTTCTTAAAAGGTAAGGTGCTATTATTTGTTTATATAAACAATATTATAGTAACTTATTAAAAAAAGTATTAGTATATTGCAAATAAACTAATTATTTTATTAAAAAACTGCTATAACTTTACTAGAAGTAATAATTTATAATAGTTTTTAAAAGTAGAAATTATTTGCAATAAATTAAAACAGCTTTTATAGTTATTATAAGCTTTCTATATTAAAAAATTGCTAAATTATAAGATAACTTTTTTACTACTTATATTATAACGCTAATAAAAGCAGAAAAACTATTTCTATATAAAGAGATTTTTTTACTATAAAGTACTAAGCGCTACTAATAAAAAGTTAAATTTATACTATATTTTATAGTAATTATTTAGCTAGATATTATATTTAGTATGTTTTAATTAGCTTAATTTAATTATAATCTTTTTTTTAAGTACTATAAAGTAACTAACAGGCTTATTAGCTACTTATTATTAATAAAAAATTATATACTATAATTTAGTAATAGGAACGATTTTATAGTTATAAACAATATATCTTTTGCTAATAATATAATTAATTAAAAAAGCTTTTAAGCTTATATTATAAAGCTTTTTAAAGGAATTATTAGCTAAAAAGCTAATAAATAAAATACTATTACTATTTTAACAACTAAAGCTAAGCTATTTACGTTAGCTTAAGCTGCAAAAAAAGCTATATTTATTAATAGGTTAATTAATAAGCTTAAAGTAACGCTAAATATATAATATATTTAAATTTAGTGTAATAATTAGCAAACTATTAGCCTAATTATAAAAAAACTTAAGCTATTATATACTAAATTATAGTATATTAATATTTATAATTACTAGCTATAGCAAGAAATAAAATAAAAAGCTTTTTATATAAAATATACTTTTACTAATAAAATAATTACTAATAAGCTTATAAAAGCTTTTTTAGTATAAAAATAGTTACTTTTTTTAGCTTAATTAAACTTAGTTAAACTATTAAGCAAAAAGATATTTTTAGCAAGCCTTTTAACTAGTATTAATAAGCTTAAAGATTTATTTTTAAAAGAAAAATTATTAAAATAAGCTATTAATACTTAATTTAAGTTTATATTATAAAAATTAGAAAAGTTACTAAAAAAAAAGAAAAAATAGTAATTATTAATTAATAGCTAATTAAAAAGCAAAAAAAAAACCTTTAATTAAACCTTTTTTACTTATTATTATTGTTATTATTGTTATTATTGTTATTATTATCGTTTTTAAAAGCTAGAAATGTTTGCACTATAGTATAAAGCGCTACTATATAATAAGCAGAAGCAGCAACAACTAAAACATCGCAGAAAGTATAAGCGGCATAAGCGGCGTTAGCAAGGCTAAATAAAATTAATTAGTTAATTTAGCTTATTAACAAGCTTATTAATATATATATATAAGCTAGTAAATATAACTAAAAAAGTATTTAAAGTACCTTATATTTTTATTTATAGTTTTTTAGTACTTATTATTTAAGCGTTCTTAAAAGGTACTATAAATGCAACATAAATATAGCATTTTTTGCTAAAATAAAAAGTATGCTAAGCTAACATAAAAATAAAAGCAAGAAATACTAGCTAAAAAACTAAAGCTTATTACTTCTGCTTTATAAACGCTTAATAAAAAAGCCGCAGTAAAAGTAATAGCAGTATGCTTTAGTAAGCATAGCAAAAGTACTAACATTATAAAAATAACTTAGCTATTAAATATAATATACCTATTAAGCAATAAAAGCGTTAGGCTAATTAAGCTAAAAGAAATACTAGTAGCAATAGTAGCACCTTGTTATACTTTATTTTAAAATAAAGTAAAAGCGGCAGTATAATTAAAGCTAAAAAAAAAACAAAAGCTTAATATAACTTTAATAAGTTACTTAAATCTAGGGCTTACTTTCTCTAGCATAAAATATTATACTAAAATATTACTATTACTTTTAAAAAAAAAGGATAACAAAAGGCCTAGCAGTAGTAGGCGGAGGCGCAGCAAATAGCGCAGCAGTAGTATTACTATTAGTAGTAGTAGTAATAGCTATACTTATTAGCAATTATAAATAAGCCTACGTTTTATATATAATAGGCATTATATTTATAAGCAGCGGTAGCATATATATAATTATTTTTTATAAATTAAATAAATATAAAAGTTAATAATAAGCTTGTTAAAAATAAAAAACTAGTATAGCATAAAAGGAAAAATAGGTTACTTATAAGTTCTTTAACTTATAAAGCTAAAAAAAAAAAGAAAGAAAAAAAAGCAGATTTTTTAAAGCCTGCAAAAAAAAAGTAGCTAGCTTATTAAATGCCTTTCTTATATTTACTTATACAATTAAGCTTTTTTCTCTTTTATAATATATAGCTACAGTAGGTATTTAATTATATATTTATTTGTTAACTATAATATCTATAACTATTATACCAAAATGCTGTTATAAATGCATTTATAAAAAATAAAATTATAGCTATAATAATATTTAGTAACTACTAAGCTTTATATTTGCTAGAAAATAAAGCGCTAATATTATAGTAGTAAGGCTATCTAGAAAAACTTTCTATTGCAGCTATTTCTAAAAAGGTATATTAAATATTAAATATATAAACAAGCTTAATAAGAACTAGCGGCAAGCTTTAGTAATTATATAACTAGTATTAATAGTTAGCCTAGTATACTATACTTAGACCTGCAAAATAAGCAATAAAGAAGCTTATAAGACATATATAACAGGATTAATACTACTACAGTTAAAATCACTAAATCTAACATTAGTAACTTTCTATATAATTTTTTGCTTTATTATATATAATTAGCAGAGCTTTTATAAAAGCAGAAAACCGCTTTACTTATAAAAAAACAATAAGAAAATAAAGTAATTAATAGCAACTTTAGCTGCTAAAAGTACTATTACTAATTAATATTTTATAAAGCTACTCTTGCTAAACTAGCCTTTTTTAAAGCAGTATAAAATGCTATATATAATAATACTATAATTTATTATTATAATTTTAACTAAATTCTATTTTTATAAGTTAATAGATTATATAAACAAAGCTTTAGCATAATACTATTTTATACTATAAAAGAATATATATAATCTTTTAGTAGTACTATTTTGTTTATTAAAGTATAGCTTATAATATATTTAAGTTATTACTTTTTTAGCGCTAAAACTAAGTATAAGTTTTTAGAATTAGAAATTATATGCTTAATTTAAGCTATAAAAAAGCTTTATATAGTTATTTACTTTAATAAGCAGTAGGTTATTATTTTTACTAATTATTCTTTTATAAAAGGTATTATTAATTAAATTATACTTAATATTTTTATAACTAATTAAGCTAATTACTAATTTATTAATTTATTTATTTACCTGTTCTAGTATAAATTATAAATATACTATCTTTTTAAATATTTAAACTATATTTTTAATATATTTAGCTAGCTAAAGGCTATATAAGATATTATTAATAATATAAGCAAGCTATAGCGCTTAAATAAGCTAGCTATTTTAAACTCCGTTTAAAATATCGTAGAACATATAGCTAAAGCTATTATAAATAAAACCTAAAAACGAGATTTTAAGCTTGCTTATAAGGCCAATTTTTAGTATAAAGAGATTTTAGATAAATTAAACGCTAATAAGTTCTATAGCAATAATAAAGGCGTCGTTATTTTTTCTAAACTTAAATATCCATTTTATATTATTAATAAATTAATTTATAATATATATACTAAAACTTAGCAGCTTTATATACTATACGGTATAATATAAAAAGTATTTAAAGCAATATATAATAAAAAGTATTATATTAGTTTAAATTATATAATAAGTAACTTTAAAAGCTACTTAATTTATTATAAATTTTAATTGGTTAAAAAGTATATTAAATGTTATTCCAGCTATAAGTTTAATTAAATAAATTAATTAAAGCTTATTAAAAGTTTTTAACTTATATGCTTTATATATTTTCTGTTTATATAAACTATAGCAATTAACTTTATTTTATTTCTACTTTTAATTAAGTTAATTAGTACTTTATAGCAATTAATAGGTAAAACCTACTATAAGTATTATAATTATATAATAATAGCTTTATACTTTATGTTTAAACATATATTATTTCTACTTAAAAATAAAAAGTATACCGCTAAAAAATAAGCTACTATTTTTATTAAGCACTTATTACTAAGTAATTAAGGTATACTAAAAAGTATAATTTTTAATTATAATTATAAGTTTATATTTAATTTCTAAAAAAGTATATAAAAAGCCTTAAGTATAAAGCTTTTAATAATTATAGCTTACTACTTATAAAAAGATAAGCTATTTAAACATAAAAACTAAATAATAAAAATTATAATATAATATTATAACTTTATTAATTTAAAGTTTAATTAGCTTAAAATTATACTTTTTTTATAATAAAACCTAAATTTAGCAAAAAATTAAACAATATAATTAATACTATATAAATAACTATTTAGATTTAAATTACTTAAACTACTAAATATAATAACTAAAACTTAGAATTAACTTATTTAAAATATCTAAGTATTATAAAACTACTTAAAATAAAACGCTAACTTATATATAGATTTTGTAGCAGTATAAACTAAGTAATACTATAATAAAAAGCACTATATATTGGAATTTAAGCCTAGAAATAAAGTCTTACTATGCTTATATAATAATTACTATTTTTTTAACAAGCTGCTAAAAAAGTACTTATAATAATAAGCTAAACTATAAACTATTAAACATAAAATAAATAACTTAGCTTATAAATTAAATTTTTAAATACTTATATATATATTCTATAGTATTAGTAGCTTAGCTATAACTTATAAAAAGTAATAAAGACTTTTTTTATTATATTATTTTTTTTTTTAAATTAGTTAAAGCTAACTAGTATTCTAATTTAAATAAAAGCAAAAAAGAAGTTTATAAAGTAAAGCATATTTTTTAGCATTATTTTAATTATAAAAAGATTAGATTTAATTACTTAATTAAGTAGTAAAACTAGAGTTACAAATATAATTGTTAGTATACTAAGTATTACTTTTAATATTTAAAAGAGTTAATTAATACGTATTAGAAGAAATATAAACTAAAGCTTATAATTAAAAAAGTATTAGCAGAATTAGCGTTTATAGTAGCTATACCTATTGCTATAGCTTTTGCTGCAGAAAAACCGGTTTTTAATATACCCTAATATTGTAAACGCTTATACAAAAACTAAGCTAAGCTTAAAAAATAAAACATTAAAAGATTATAAAAAAGCTATTGTAATTAAAAAGATTAATAAGTATACTAATAATAAAAAAAGATTAAAAATAAGTTTAATTTTTATAGCTACTAAAAATAGTAGCTTTTTTTTTATTACCTAATACTTTAATAAAAATCTTAAAAGTCTTTAGTACTACTTTATAAAATAAAATAACACCTTTTTTTAGTAGTACTTACTACTAGCTATAAATTAAATAAGAAGCTAAAGGCTCTGCATATATATAGCTAGATTTTTAGCCTTAGTAGCTTTACTACCTTTTTTTAAATAAAGCATCTTTTGTTTTACTACTTTAATTTTTACTACCTATAACTACACTTATTAATTTACTATATAAAATATATTAGATTTATTTTATTTATTTTAAGCTTTAATTAGTATAAATTTTCTATTTTATTTAAAGTTAAAAAATTAAGCTAAGTTATAAAAAAAACATTTTTTAAAAAATTTTGTTAAAAAGTAGCTTTTCAAACTTTAAAGAAATAGTAATTAATTATTTTAAAAGCAAGATTACTTTTGCTAATAATAATAACTTTAAAACTCTATTTTAAATCTTTTTTAGAACTTATTTTTGCATATAAAAAATAACTTTATTTAAAAAAATTATAATTGCTTTAAATACTTTAATTATAGTACTAATATAATATAAACTTTTACTTACTAATAAAAACTTTACTTTTAAGCTATTATAAAAAAATAGTATAATAGTGCTTATTTAATTTATTATACTAAGATTAGTTATTATAGCTAACTTTTTAATTAAACTTAAAACAATTTTTAAAAGTATATAGCTAAATATAATTAAAAAAAACAACTATTTAAATAAGTAAGTAAAAGATATTTAAAAGACTTTTTTAGCTATAGTAATATTTACTATAAATATTACTATAGCTAATATAATAAAAATTTCTAGTATAACTAATTTTGCTACTTAAGCAATAATAAATAATATAAACTTAATTACTACTTAAATAAGCATTTATTTTATTAATAATTTTTAGCTTTTAGTTACTTTTTATATTAATTAAATAATTAAAATAACTTTTATAATAAAGTTAATTATTATAAATATACCTTTTAATATAAATATTTATAATAAATTATTAAATATAATAAATTATGCTAAAATAATTAATACTTTAGAAAAATAAAAAGCTTTTTTTTTAAAGCTTTTATTTTAAATATTGTTAAATTTGCTAATATAATAAATATATTTAAATAGTATAATAAGTCTAAAAGTTTAACTAATACTATTAGCAATAAAATTTATAAAAATATTAAATATATATATAAATACAATATATTTTTTAAAATTACTAATTATACTATAAATATAGTATTAAAAAAACTATTACTTAATATTGCTAAGTTTTTTTAGCTTTTAAATATTTTTAATAAGCTTAAGCTTTATATTATTAAAAAAAATTTTATACTAAGTATTAAAAAACCTATAAAAGTTAATAAAATTATAGCACTAAAAAAATAGTTAATTTATATAAGTAGTAATATTATAAACTTAAAAAATGCAAATAAAAAGGTATAATATATTAATAAAAAACCTATTTTAAACGAAATTTAAGTTATAATATTATAGCAGGTGCGGTAAATAGTGCTTATAATATCTTTTATAGTAGTTTTTTATATTAGACTTTTTTATAACTTTTATAACATAATTTTACTTGCTATTAAAACATCTTAGTAAAAGCTGCTTATTTAGCACTATTATATATTAGTTTTTTATTACAGTAATATTAATTACTTTACAATAATTCCTGTTTAGTTTAGAGATTTCCTATTAAAAAGTCTTTATTAAAATATACTCTAAAAAACCTACCTTTTATCTAGCTTAAGCCTGCTTGCTTACCTATTATAAAAAACCTTTTATAAAGAGAAAAACTATACATACTACCCTTTATTCCTTAATTTATTATAAAGCTACGGTTTATAAAAAAAAAACTTAATTAAAGCTACAGTTAAATAATATTAACGCTAATAATACTACGTATATATTGTTAGTTTAAACCCGCTATAAAGGCTAAAGCGTTTAAAAAAAGTCAGGTTAAAGGCATATTAGCCGGTCTAACATATTAACGGAATAGAATTTATTTATACAAATAGTTAAAATGAGAATTCTTATAATAATTTAGTTTGGTTTAATAAACTAGTTTACTTTTGCGGGTTTTTATAGTAGAAAGTTTGGCTAAGTTATAGTAGGTGCGGTAAATAGTGCTTATAATACCTCTTATAGTAGTTTTTTATACCAAATTTCTCTATAACTTTTATAACATAATTTTACTTACTATTATAATAATATTTAACTTTAATGCTAAAGTAATAACAGCTATTATAAATAAAGCTATTTATAATAAAATTATAGCAAATTATAATAAAGACTTAAAGTATTAAAAATTTTTAGAAATACTTTATAATAATAATAAAGATATTATTAATTTTTTAAAGCTTAGCTATCTTTTTATAATTATTAATTAATTATTTTATAATATAAACTATAAAAATAAATATAAACTTTATATTTTAAATATATAAGTAGGTAAACTTTTTAATATAACTTATAATAATAAATACTATTTTAGCAAAAAGTATATAATATAGAAATTAAAGCTTTATTTTATTGCTAAAAAAACTTAAAAAGTTTTCTAATACTTAAAATACTATAATAGTTATAAAATATGTAATACTAGCTATAATAAGCTATATAAAAATTATACCTTAATTTAGCTAAAAAACTTTAAATTTATAATAATAATTAGTATTAACTTTATTATTAGATTATTTAAAGTATTTTTTATAAATACTTTATAGTAATTAAATAGTTATTTTTATTATAATATTTTTATACTTATTTTATATATTATTAATAAGTAAACCTTGTTAATTTTTAGTTATAAAATCGATATAGCTAAAAACTAAGCACTAATTATATTATACTAACTTTTTTTATTAAATTAAGGTATACTAAGTAGTATTATTTTAAATTATAATTATAAGTTTATATTAGCTTTTTAAAAAAGATTATAAAACTTATTTAAAGTATAATTACTTATAACTATAGCTTATTACTTTTAAAGCGATAGCTTATTTAAATATAAAAACTAAATAATAAAAATTATTATTTGTTATTATACTTTTATATACTTTAAGCTTAATTAAGTTAATATATTACTTTTCTTATAATAAAATTTAAATTTAGCATATTTTAACTTAATTAAATTTTTTATTTATAAATAGTTGTTTAAATTTTAACTACTTAGTTTTAATAACATTATTATTTAACTAATTAAATAATATAAAAACTTTTGCTTTATGCGAAAACATTTATATAAAAATGTAAAACTAGCTATAAATTTTGCTATAGCTAAAGCTAAGCAGTATTATAATAAAAAGTATAAATTAATAAAATTTAATATTAAAAATAAGGTTTACTTATATTTTTATATTAGTTATTATTTACTAGGCAAACTATTAAAGAAATATTTTTAATAAAAAGCTAGCTTATAAAAAGTTAAATGCTATATTAAATAATTAGCTTATAAATTAAACCTATTTAATATTTTTAATATATATTCTATAATATTTGTTATATATTTATTTTTTAGCATATAAAGAAAAAACCTGTTTTACCGTTTTATACTGCTATTTAAACTTATTAAAAACGATTAAAAGAACTTTAATAAAGCTAGAAATTCTTTTAAAATTAAGATTATTTTTATATATTAGTTTAACTATTTTAAAACTAGGTTTAAATATTTAGTTAAATAGAAAAAGTATAGCTATAAAAACAATTAGTAGTAATTAAAGTAATAATTATATAACTTAACTAAACTAGTAAAAAAGTACTAGCAAAAATAAAAAAGTAAGTAGAAATTGCTAACAAAGGCTAAAACGTTTAATAAACCTATAATTAATTAAAAGTAAAACAAATTATATAAAGTATTTATAAATTAGCTTTTTTATAACTTTATTAATAACTTATTAAAGTTAATAACTTTTTATATATATTATAGCACTTAATATATATTAATTAAAAGTATTTTTATTAATACTATTAATTTTTATTAATAAATTAAATAAAGTAAAAACTTTAGGTTTTTACTTTAAAAATAAGCTTTATAAGCTATTTTTATTTAATTTATATTTTCTTTTATAAACTTAATTACTACTAAAATACTAGTATTATAACTATATTTTTAATATACTATATTATATAATTATAACTTATAAAGTATATAAAAGCACTATATTTAACAAAATTTATAGCATTAAATAAGCGCTGCTTTTAATTATTTAGAAAATTACTTATTATAATTAAAAATTATATGTAGCAGTAGTATAAATTGCAATTAAATTATATAGGTTAGTAAAATTACAAGATAAATTAGTGTTACAAATGGAGGTGTGTTCTAAATCCTACCTAGCGCGGTTAAATACTTGGTAGTTAAAGCTTAATAGGTACTGTTTTTTAGGTACTCCTCGCCGCGTATGATGAAATGGTATCCCGTCTTTACATATTATCATTTATACGTATTAATTCCGGAGGTATGCCATACAATGACCTCCGACATCAGTTACATCAACATCAATACCCCTTTCCGTGGCCACAAACATACAAAGTCCGATATCCAAAAAAACAAACGTCCTAGGGTATAGTTCATTAGGTAAATCCACTATCCTCTCTCTAGATGCCAGATTCCTCTCTATAGAACCAACTTGAACGTTGGATCCCGGTCATCTTTATAGCCCGCAAATTTGTCGTATTTGCCGTTCGCCTTGTCCCGGTTGACTTTCCAGCAGTACAGCACGTTGCTGAGGACGCTGTTCGTGCGTTAGCAACACCATTCGTACTTAGTCGGCCTCGTCAAAATATATCCATCACTTACAGAAACCACCCGGCGGTGAGGAGACCGAGGACGACGGTGTGGCCCTTGTGGTACTGCGGTCCCTCGGCCTTGGGGTAGATGAATACGGCCACGAATCCGCCGGCGTTGGCGATGGCGAGCTGGAGGGCGCCCGTCGTGGCTCGCTTATAGTGGCCAGCCGAGTTCTGCATTGTCGTTGTATTGTCAGCTGCATGTAGATCACCGGGTGACAATATCATCGTCCGAGTCGGCATCGCACTTACGTTAGAGAGCCATCCGAGAACCGGCGGGACGCTGCTGTACAAGCCGGTGGCCATGAGGAACGTCATGCCATACTTGACCGAGGCGTAGTGGGTATTCGCAATCACCGCGTATCCGGTGATGGCGATGGGAAGCGAGCACAGCATGATGACGCCCCGAACCCGGAAATAATCGGAAAGGTACGCCGTGCAGACTGGACGGTGTAAACATGGTCAACGTCGAAAACTCGTGCGGCATGTGGTGCATGTGGTGGTGGTGGGTGGTTACTCACGTGTGGCGACGGTAGCGACGGCATAAGGGATGACGGACCAAAGCTGAGCTTCGTTGGCCGTGTAGCCCAAGTCTTTGATGATGGTCGGAAGCTAAAGATGTTGTCAGTTCCCTTAGGTAGCTCTTCGGGCAAATTGCGGATGTCAAGTCGGCGCGGCACCTACGAACAGACCGAAACTATACAACCCACTAAGGATTCCGAAGTACGCTGATGCGGATAGCCATGTTTGCCAGTTGAAGACGCCACGGGCCACCTCGGACCATGCGAACTTCTCCGTCTCCTCCCTGCACTCCCATTAGCCCAATCGTCTCCGCAACCAAAGGAGAGATGAATTCCACTCACTGCTCTCGACCGCCGTTGACAGCTCGGGCGCGTAAGCGCTGGATGGCGAACTCTCGTTCCTCGGGCTTGAGGAACCTAGCAGAAGCCACCCCGTTGGGCAGCAGCCAGAATGAAGTGAAGCCCACCGTGGCACTCTTCAAGAAAACGGAATGGTTAGCGCCTTTGTCTCTCGTCGTGCTCGAGGGGCCTCGTTTCGGTTTCGACTTACAAAGAGGCCAAAGAGGATGAAGATCCACCTCCATGGACCCAGACCGCCTCGGCCTCCCAACTCGGAAATGGCCCGGGCAAGTAGACCTAGGGGCGCAGTCAGTCATCTAGTTACCAGCCTACTTGGATTGTTGGTGATGGGTCCAGGAGCCGACTGTGTGCATACCCGAAAACGCGCCCGACAAAGACGCAGAGGTATAGAAGACGCCTATTCGAATCGCAAGCTCGCCTCTTGTATAGATGCCAGACAAATACAGGATCTGCGATGTTGATAAGCATATGACCGTATGACTGTGGTGGATAGTTTGACGCCCATACCATGCCAGGCAATAGCCCGCCCTCGCACAATCTGTGGAGCTGACGTTAGCGAGATCACCGATGATGGAAGGAATTGGTATATAGCTCGGCTCAGAATACCGGGATGAATACAGTTCCAAGCAGACGTACCCGAGAACGGCACGAACGGCCACGAAATGCGAGAAGGTCTTGATGAAACCCGTGCTCATGGCCACGATGCCCCAGAAAAACGCCAGACATGGCAGCCAGACGCTGGGCGTGACCTTCTTCAAGATGAGGTTGCTCGGGATCTCGCCGAAGATATAGGTGGCGTAGAACACGGCGAGGCCAACGTCGTACTGGTGATCCGTGATGCCGATGTCGTTCTCGAGGCCGTACAGCCGGGCGTTCCCCACATTCGTCCGGTCGAAGAAGGAGCATAGGAATAACAAGGCGAGAATTGGGAGAATCCTGTATGTCTGTCAGCTTCTGCCGCTCATCATCAACATGCTCACTTTACTCTGCCTACCGACCTAACCAGGCATGTAGGTAAGTAGGTAAGTAGATGGAAGGAGTCCTAATTCTCAAATACATATATATATATATATATACGTGTATAGTCAAATCAAGCAGACTCACCGGGTATCGAGTTTCCAGAGGACCTTCCGCTCCAATTTCCTATCAGACTCGAGATCCGGCGAGCGCGTCTCGGCCTTCTCGACGCTCTCCAACTCCTCAGCACCCTCCATCTTGGGGAAATTCTTGTCAGAGCCGCGTTCCGACATGGCGAGAAGTCGGATCTGGCTTTTTGAGTTTGGATTCGGAATTGGCTTTGTGACTTTGGACCTGCGACATGCGATTGGGGGGAGGTTTCTTGGTTCCAAACTCTCATAAACCGCCGGAAGTCTAGTGTAGGTACAGCACACTTTACGCGACGGACTGGGCGGCCAAGAGAAAACAAGACTTTATGCTACGGGAGCGGGAGACGGGGAACATTAGCTCTCTGCCTGTGCCGGGGACTGAAATAGTACCTGCCAACTGCCTGCTATCTACAATACCTACACTAGACATGGAACTAACAGCTGCTTTCTTGGACTTTGCGGGGTAGCGTACACTACTCCTACACTAGCGTGGCGTAGCGTGGGAAGCTATAGTCAGAATAGTGTAGGTACCTACTGGGTACCGACACTAGACTCGGTTGGGGATGACCTCGATAAGTACCTGTATGTACAGCATTCCCGAGCCCAGATAGGTCGGGCACCTTTAATTAATAGAGAGAGCACCCCTCCACTTGGTTTAATTGCTGTTCTCTATACTACCAAGTTATAGTGTAATTTAAAGCAGGGTATTAATATTAAAAAAATATTTTTTCTAAAATAATTTTACTAAACTTTTTTGAAGCAATAAACTATTAAATAGTTGTTTTTATAATAGTAGCTATAGTAGTAAGCTTTTAATTAATAGAAAATATAGCTAAATTTAGTTCTACTATTTAAATATATAAAAGCTTTTATTTAGTTAATACTTTGCCTTATTAATAGCTTTTATTTGCTTTTATTTTCTTTAATTAGTATTTTTTATAGCTTTTTAAGCTTTTTTACTTATTTTAACTTTTTTAATTATTAGAATTATAAACTAATGCTTAATTTAATTATTAAAATAGATTTTAACTATTAGTAGCTACTTTATATTATATATTAGTTAGCTTTATACTATATATAGTAGTACTAAATTTCCTAAAAAAGTTAAAGCTAAAAATATAAATACTATAGCATTAATATCTTTATTATTAGCTATTTATTATATATTTACTACTGCTTTTATTATTTATAAAACGTTTTTTAAAAGTAAGAAAAAGTAAAAAAAAGTATTACTAAATTAAGCTTTTTTTTTCTTTTTTTTTTATAAGCTGCTAGCTTTTTATACGCGCTTTTTTCTTCTTAGTAAGCTTTATAAAAGTAGAAATAATTTCTACTTTTGCTTTAGCAGAAAAAAAAAAAGCTTCTTACTTTTTTGCTTTCTTGTTTTGCTTTTTTATCTTTTTGCCTTCTTTTTTAGCCTTATAGTTTAAAAAAAAATATAAGCTAAAAAAAAAAAAAGTTTTAAAGCAAAATAAAAAAAAAATACCTATAAAACTACTTACTAATAAATAAATTTTATAACTAATATAATAAGTAGTTTTACTAGTAATATAATTTTAAAAAAGCTATAATAGCTATAAGCTTAATAATAAATAAATTATTATACTTATTTTAATAATAATTAAATCGATATTAAAGCTTATATAAATTTTATTTAATATTTATTATTAAACTTATTTTATATTTATTAGTATTAAAATAACAAAGTTATTATATTTTTAATTTTTATATTATTAGCTTTAAATACTTTAGTAGTTAAAGCTTTTTATTTAAATATTTTTAAATAAAGTAAAAAAATAAAAAGTATAAATTATTGCAATAAAAACTAATATAGCAATTTTTATTAGCATAATAATAAAAAGATAGCGTATATATATAAAAATAATAATATTTTATAAGTAGTAAAAATATAAAATATAAATAAATAAAAAATAACTAAAAAAATAAATAATATAACTAAAATAGTTATAATAATAATAAAAGGAATTATAGTTATTATTTTATAAACTTTTTTATATATAAATTTATTATAAAAAAAAAGCCTTAAGCAAAAAAAATATATATTAAAAAATATATTAAAAGGTTAAATAAGTAGCAAAAAGTTAATAATAAATAATAGTAAGCTTAAATAAGTAACAAAAAGTTAAAAATAGATTAGTAAATTAAAATATAATAAAAAAGCTAAATAAGCAATTTAGTAATAAAAGTTTAAAAAAGTATAAAAAATATTTTTAAAAAAGCAATATATTACTTAGTTTATAAAAAAAAAAGCTTAACTAAAAATAGTATAAAAAGATTAATTAAACTTAAAAAAAGAAAAAAAAAATAAGCAAAAGTATAATAATACATTTTTTTTTAAAAAGTTGCAATATATTATATAATTGCTAAATTATATTTAAGATATTTTATAAATTAAATAATATATTACTTAATTTAAATAAAAAAAAGCTTAAATAAAAATAGCAGCAAACTTTAGCTAAACTTTTATTAATAAGTAAAAAATCTATTAGTTAAATAACTTTAGTATAAATATTAAAAATACTTTTTTTATTTTTTTATATTAATATATAATAAAAGTTATAGCTTTTTAATTGTTTTATTTTTAGTTTTTTTTTAATATTTTTTCTATTATTTATAATAGAAAACTTAAGTATTAATAATTAAGTATTACTTATACTTTCTTTAAATTATAAATATAATTTTTAAAAAGTTTGTTTTAAAAAAACTTAATGTTACGCTAGCAATTAGAGCTACGCTATTAACGCTAAATTAAAAAAAAACAAGGCTAAAAAAGCTATATAATATAATATAATATATAATTATATTAGCAAGTTTACCTTATATATAAGCATTAGTAAATAGTAAATTATTATAAAAAAAAATACCTATAAGTTTTTTATAATAGTTAAACTTTGCAATAAAAAATAATATATAGACTTTTTAAAGCTATTATATAATTATAGGCTATTAAATTACTTTTGAAATTATTAGCAGCATTATAAAATAATTAATTACTATTGCAAAATTATTAAAAATAATATAAAATAAAAGCGTACGATTAAATAAATTTATTACAACTTTTTTGCCGCTAACTTAAAATACTTTTTAATAAATTATAATATTAATATATTATACTTTAGCATACTAAAAAGTCTAGCTATATATATATAATATGTCTTATATTTACATAAGTATTAAAAGGAATTCTTTTTTTTTTAAGCTTTAGTTTTATATATTACTTATTATAAAATTAGTTTTAAGTTAACTATTATACCTAACTTAAATATTTTTCTACTTTATAATAATTTTAAAGCTTTTACTAAGAAGGTATTTATAATACGCTTATAAAAGATAATTTTACATAAAGTTAAAATAATTATAAGAAAAGATAAAAACTAAACATATTTAAAATACCTGCAAAATAATATTAAAGTTATTTTATAAAACAAGCATTTATAAAGCTTAATTAAACTTTATAACTTTTATACCTTGTTAAGTATGCCTAATATACTTACTAATATTATAAGCTTATAAAAAGCTTTTATAAAAGCTTAAGCTTTTAATTAGCAATTCTAGTTAAAAAGAAATTAATATACTACTAAATTATATAACTTTTGTAGCAATATTAATTTATAATTAGATTTAAAAAGAAAAGCTAATAAGCTTTTATATAAGCTAAAATTAAGGAATTTTAAAAACCTTAAGTTTTTAGACTTTTTAAAATCTTTTTAACTAAACTTAAAGCTATATTATAAAAGCTTTAATAATAATAATTTTTTAACTTAGATTTTCTTACTAATTGAAATAATTAGCAATTTTAACTAAAATAATAACAATATTATAACAAAATAAAATTAAAATATAATTTAAAATATAACCTAAATTAAGTTATAGTATAATACTAATTTGTAATACTATTATAGCCGTAATTACGTGGTTAATATACTATATATAAGCTATATAATCTTAGCACCTAGTAATACCTGGTGCAATTAGCAGTATATATACTTACTAAAAATCCTGTAAATTTTAGTTATTGTTTTTTCTTTTCTTTTTCTTTATATTTAAATTTTATATTTATTAACTAATTATTGCAAAGCTTAGCTTTTTAAATAAATTAAACTATAACAATTTAAATATTATAACATAAAAATATATAGGACTGCTTTTCCAAATATATTCCTATTAATAAAATATTAAATTAGATTAATTCTGATAATTAATTGCCTAAAAATAACTAGCCTGCCTTAATTTCGGTATTATAGCATATACTTTAGAAAAACAGGCTTAATTAGAAGCTAAAGCTAAAAAACAAGTATATTTTGCTTTTAATAATATAGCATAAAATCTTTTTTGCTTAAATAAGGTACTTTTATTTAAAGTTAAACAATAATCCTTATTATACTAATACTTATAGCGTTTTAATTAACTATAAATTAAAACTTTTAAAAACTTTAGTAAAAATAAAGTCTTTTTATATAACTTTTTCTAGCTAGTAGTTAATTTTAATAACTAAATTTAAAACCTAACTTTTATTAATAAATAATACTGCAAAATAGTTGTTAACGTTAGCGCTACTACTAAAGGCTTAGTTAATAAGCTTGCTACCTTATACTTAAAAAAAAACTAACTTATATTTTTATTTAAAGCAATATTTAAAAAAGCATAAAAAGTTTTATTTAACTTTAATAAATTAATAATCCATAAAAAGTTTAAACGTTTATATAATAACTTAAATACTTATTATATAAAAATAAAAGTTTGTAGTATAATATTAATTACTTTTTAATAACAAATTTTTAATTTTTATAACTTATTAAAAAAAACAAAAGTATAATTAAATAGTTTAATTTAGTAAAATATAATGCTTTACTATATAAAATTATACAAAATTTCTAATAACAAACTTAAGTTAGAAATTTTTTAATGCAAAATTAACGCTTTAAAAGCTATATTTAGTAATACTAACAATAGCAAAAATAATATAAACTAAGTTTTAAACCTAAAAATAACTTTAAATTAACAAATTATTATAAATTGCTTTTTATTAAAAATAGAAATAATAACTTAAAAATATAAGTTGCTTTAAAAACAAATTATTAAAATAAACTAACAAGTTATAAACCTTTTAAATAAATAGCAAATATAAACTTATATATTAAAACATACTAAAAAAAAAAGCTATAAATTATTAAAAGTTTAAGTTTATACTTTTTATAATAATAATAAAAAAAACAAAATTAAGTTTAAAGTTTAGTTTTAAAGTATAAAAAACCAATTAATTATAAACGTTAACTAATTTAAAAGTAATAAAGCTAAACTTACTAAGATTAAGTCCTAACTTAGTAGTAAAATAGTTAAATATTTATAATTATACTTAAATAAAACTTACTTTAATATAATTATTACTTTTAAGTAGTTATTTACTTATCTTTAAAAGTAGTACTATAATATTAATGCTTTAAATAAAGCTAAAGCAGACTATTAAATATTAAATATAAAATCTTAAAAAGTATTAATAAATAAGTTTTCTAAGTTTAAAAACTAATTTGTTTAATTTGCTAAAAAGATATAACTTATAAAAAATAAATAAAAAAAGAGCTTAAAAATAAGCTATTAATCTAGCTTACTAATAAAACTATTTTAAAATATTTTAAGGATAGTATTATATTTAATTAATATATTTAATATTATACCTAAATAGCTTACCACTTAATTATTAGAAATAAAAAGCAAACAGAAACTAAAAAGGTAAAAAAGGTATAAGCTTCTACTAAAAGTAATATAAAAAATACTACTATAAATATAATTATATAACTTTTTATACCAAAAGTAGCAACTAATAATATATTTTAAACTAGATTAATACTTAAGTTAAGCCTTAAAAAAATATAATAGCTAATTACTAAAAGTAAATACTTTAACTATAAATAATCTAGTTATATTATATATAATTATTTAATAAAAGTAAACATAGTATATAACTATAAAGCTTATATTATAGCTATTATAGCAAAGTATAAATATATAAAAAAGAGCTTTTTGCTATATAATTTAGCAAAAAAATAACCTTAAAAAAATTAACTTTTATTTAAAATATTAGTCTTAAAAGCAAAAAAAAAATAGTATTATAAATAAATACTTTAATAGCAAACTATTATTATATATTTATATAATAAGTAATAATAAACTTTTTTTAACAACTTATAATACTTTTAATAATATAGAAATAAGTATTTATATATATATAAATATAAAATTTGTAACAAAAATAAAAAACCTATTATAACTTTAGTTTATTATAATATTTTAACCTTAATTTATTATAAAATATAATAGTAAAAGCAACTAAAATATCGGCAAGGCCTTTTAAGTTAATTTAATAATTTATAGCTATATATTTTAATAAGTTCTTATTTTTATACTAAATATATAATATAATATTATTTTAAAGAAGTTATAGTTTTAAAAGTATAACATTTTGCTAAATTATTAATATAACTAGTTAATCTTTTTAATAGATTTTCTTTCTAATAACTTTAAATGTTTAATATATATAAATAATGCTAATATTTAGCTTTAAGATCTTAAATACTAGTATAATATAAAACAAAGAAATAATAAGTTAGACAAAAAAATAATACGATAAAAAAAGCAGTATAAAGTAGCTATATTTAATATTACTATAATTAAAAGGTATATTTTAACTAAGAATAGCTTTATTATAAAGGATTTAGAAAAAATATAATATAACTTAAATAGAAAAATATAGAAGCTACTTATACTAAAGCTTATATATAAACAATATTTTAAAAAAAAAAAACTAAAAAAAAAAAAAAAAATATTTTATTAAAATAAAAGTTTAATAAATAAAGACTTTATAAGTTATAATATAATAAACTAAGTTAGTATAAAAAATAATTAATAGATATAAATACTATATATAGTTTTAATTTTAGTACTTTTAATATTGTTACTATTAGCGGTATAATATTTAATATATATTTAAAAAAAAAAAAAACATAAAAAAAAGTATAAATTATTACTATTTATAAAGTAGATAAAATAATCGATAAAAAGTAAGCTAAGCTTAACTTTAATAAACTTAAAAGTTTTTTTAACAAAAAAAAGAAAAAACTGAAAAAAAAAGCAATAAAACTTATATTTTTTAAATATTACAACTTTTTCTACATGTTTAATAAAGTAAATTTAAATACCTTATTATTATAATAACTAAAAGTTAATTATAAAATTAACTTTGTTTTTAATAAGTTTTTTAAAAACCTAAGTTATTTATTTTTCTATAAAATATTATTAAATAAACTTAAAATAGTTAAAAAGTATTTAATAAAAAACTTAACATGCTATATAAATAAATTAATAATATAAGTAAATTAACAACTTTTTTACTTTTATATATACTATTTTTGTTTACATTTTTTCTAATAACGTATAATAACGCGCTTTTAAAACAAAAAAAATATATAGCTTGCATTTTAAACTCTTATATAAAATTAAAAATTAACTGTTAATTATATAGCAAAAATTTATAATATTTCTTGTATAACCTTTTGCAATCGGCAGCTTAGTATGCTTATATAACAAACAAAAGTACTACTATAGCAAAAATTATTAAAATATAAAAAGCAAACTATTATATAATATATAATAAACCTTGTTTTGCAATTATTTTTTTTTTAGTTAAGTAGTATTAAAAATATAGCTAATTTTTTTTTATATATATATAATGTAACTATAGTTGGTATTAATTAGGCTTTTAACTTTATATAATAATAATTTAACCTTTATATACATTTTTATTAAAGAATTAATTATTAGCAAATCTTTTGCAAAAATCTTAATATATATTAGAAGTAGTATATATTTATACAACTAATAACTAATAAATTTAGAATTTTTAAAGAAAATATTTATAACTTTAATAAAACTAGCTTTATAATAAGTAAAATTAGTGCAAAAATAGTTGTTATAACCTTTAATAAGCATAAATAACTAAAATTTATATATACTAGTAATTAGAAATAATTATCTATTATTTAAAGTATTAATATATATAATTATACTGTTTTTTTATATATTATTTTAGCAGAAAAAAATTATTTTTTTTATAGTATAAAAATAGCAAATTACTGTTTAATTAAGTTATTATAACAACAAAAAATAGCTAAACAATAAATAAACAAAGTTTTAATTAAATCTAATATTTTAATAAATATACTATATATTATATAAAAGGTATTTACTGCTTATTAATTCTTAATAGCTATAAAAGCTACTATTTTACTAAATTTAAGTTATATATAAAAAAATATAAAATTATTACTTTTTATATGCTTTTATACTTATTATATCGTTTTTAACTTCTTAATATTAGTTATTTTAGTTTTTTAAAGTATATATATATAAAAAAAATTAATAAATTAGCATAAATATATATTATATATATTTTAAAAAAATAGTTTCTTTTAGCATTTTATTTAGTATATAAAGCTTTTATAACTAAATTAAATATTTAAAAAGGTTTTTAAAGCATTAAATTAGTTTTATATAGTTTAAATTATATTATTTTATAGCTTAAAACTAAATTGCCGACCAAAATACCACCTAAATTATTATTATTAGCTAAAATATACTTTTTTTTTTAGCAATTATAAACTTTATATAATATTAAAGATATATAATCTTAGGTAAACTATATTAAATAAAAAGTTATATAATATTAAAATAATTTGCTAAAAAAATTTTTTAAAGTAGTTAACTAAGTTATAAAAAGTATAATAATGCTTATATATAAAGTTTACTTATTAGAAAAAAAAAATGCTATATTTTATATAGCTAACTATAAATTTAGCTAACGTTACTATATAAAAAATAAATATATCTAAAATAAAAGATCTTTTATTATATAGTAAGAATAGGATTTTAAGGCTAAGTAAGCTATTAAAAAGCAGATTTTACATAAAGTACGTATAAGTAGTCGTTATATAAAGGCTAATATTATATATATATAATAATATAAAACATATAGTAAGCCTAAATATAATGCGCATACTTATTAAAATAATATAAAAACATTTAGCAAATATAGTTTTAATTAAATTTAATTAATTTAATATATTATAATTAAGTTATTTAAATTATATATACAAAGGTATAAAAAAGTTGTTAATTTACTTATATTATTAATTTACTTATATAATATGTTATATAAAAGGTTTATTAAGCTAAATAATATATCTTTTGTTTTACTTATCTTATTTATAGAAAAACCTTATAAAAAATTCTGCTTTTATATAAACTATTAAAAGCTAAATATATTATTAAAAAAGAATTGCTACCTTTTGCTCTTAATAAAAGAAACTTTATTTTATTTATTTTAAGCAAAAATATATATAAAAATCGACGTTAAATAAACATTTTATAAAATATAAATATAAAAAGGAAATAAAAATCTTATAACTTTTTAAACCTGTTATAGTATATACTATTACAACGTACTACTATTTAAATTAGCTAATAGTTTTACTATATTTTAAAAATATATTAATAATACTTTATTTAATTATTTAAACAACTTTTATAATATATATATAAACAATATTTTTATTTATTTAAATAATTTAAAAAAATATTAAGTATATATAAAAAAAGTGCTAGCTTATTTTTATAATACTAAATTTTAAGCTAATTTTAAAAAAATTAAGTTTTTAAGTTATATTATTAGCACTAAAAGTATTTGCGTTAACTTAAATAAAGTAAATGTTATATAAAGTTAAAAAGTTTTAACTTTAGTAAAAAGCGTTTAATTATTTTTAAGGTTTTATAACTTTTATTAACAATTTATAAAAAAATATAGTTAAATAGCAGCCTTTTTAAACCGTTTTACTAAAAAAAACATACTTTTTTAATAAAATAACAAATATAAAAAAGCTTTTAAAAAATTAAAAACTATGCTAACGTTAGCTTTAATGCTAAAGCATTTTAATTATAGCTTTTTTATAAAAGTTAAAACAAATGCTTTAAATAAAGTAGCTATAAAAATATTATTGCAGTTATATAAAAATATTTAATACTTTATAACTTTTTATTTTAAAATAATATATAATATAAAGTTTAACTATAATATCTATAATAAAGAAATACTAGCTATAGTACTAAGCTTAAAAAAGTAAAAGCTAGAACTAATTAGCTAAAAAAAAAAACCTTTTTTAGTAATTATTAACTACTAAGCTTTAGAATTTTTTAAAAAGAAATAGCAATTAAATCTTTAGCAAGCTAAATAAGCTATATTATTTTTAAAATATAACTTCTTAATAATATACCGCTTTAAAAAAAAATATAATAGCAAACTTTTTATTTTATAAATAAAAAAACTTTATAATTTAATAGCAAAAAAAGAAGGCTTAAAAATATTTTATGCTTTTTTATATAACTTAGAATTTTATAGCTTAGCTTAAAAGTATACCTACTTTTGCTAAAGTTACCTTTTTAAAGGTAAAATTAAAAGCTAAATTATTAAAAATATTAAATCTTAAACTTATTAAATATATTTTAAAAAAAAACCAAAAAAACTTAAGCATAAAAATCTATTATAAAAAAACTTATAAAAATAAAAAAAATAACTTATAAAAAATCTATAATAACGGCTTAACTATTTATAAAAATAAGCTAGTAGTACTAAATATTTTATATTTATATATACAAATTATAAAAAAAGTATATAATAATATATTTATAGCTTATTTTAGTAAGTATAAGACTTAAACTTTAGTATTTTAATAATATTAATAGCTTAAACTATAAAATAATTATAATACTTATATTATAAACTATATATATTACTAGCTAGCAAAAGTATCTAAAAATAAAACCTTTAATAAACTAAAGCTACTTTTTATAGCTAATTAAGTATAAAAATATCTAGTTATAAATTTTAAACAAATACTTAAAAATAAGTATAGCTATAATAATATACTAGTTATAATAAATTAATTAAGCAAGTAAGCCTAAATAATATTATATACTATATAAGCTATAGCTAAAAATATAGCAAAAATATATTATAAAAAACCTTTTTAAAACTTTAAGTTACTTATAATTATAGTTTTTAATAAAAGCTTTTAATTTATATTATTATTTATAAATAAGTTATATAAGCTTATAAATATAAAATATATTTTAGTATTTATTAAATACTATAAAATAGTAAAATAAGCTAAAATTATAAATAAGTATATAAATTAATAGTTATATTTTTATATAAGCTATTACTAAAACGATTAATTAAAAAAAATCCTTATAATAGATTATATATAAGCTTTATTACTTTATAAATTAATAAGCCTATTATTTTACAAAGTTAAAATAAGATTTTTTATACTTTTTTATTTTAACTAAAAAAACTAGACTATATAAAAAAAATTATAAAAATTATTTATAAAAAAGAAGGCTTTGTAAAAACAAGCTTAAAATTAAGCAAAAAAAATAGCTAAATATATATAAACCGCTAAAAATTACCTTTTATAAATATAAAACTAAATAGTATAACAAATTAACAAGTTATAAAAAAACCTAATTTTAATATTAGCAATTATATCTTTATTTTTAAAAAACAATAATTATAATTAATTATTTATTTATTTAATAAATTAAACTACTTTATAATCTAATAAAAGTTTAAAATACTAAAACATAGAAATAATATTTTTGTATTTAAGGTATTAGATATTTAAAAAGTAACTAATTTATACTATGCTAATTAATTGTAAAAGTATTTAAATAATCTTTTCTTAAAATAAAAAATAAAAAACCTAAAAAAAAAACTAGTAGTTTTAAAAAACAAAAAAGAGTTTACCGTTAATAAAATATTAATATTTAAAATATACTATAGCAAACTTTAATACTAAGTATAATAAAAAAGCTAAAATATAAATATTAAATAATATTATATAAAAAACTTTAAAAATAGTATAATATTATTAAAAAACTTTTATAATACTAATTCTAATACTATAAATTTACTAATAAGGCTAAATAAATAGCTAAATATAATATAAAATAATAAGTTTAACAAGCTATATTAAAATAATAACAAGCTTTACTTTTAAGCAAAAAAAATAATATAATAATATAATATATAATAAAATATAATAAAAATACTTTATTAATAACTAAGTATAAAAAAACAACTATATAATATAATAAAATAAGGGCTTAAAGTTAATTGTAGAAATAAATACTTAAAGCTATTTCTTTTCTAGCTAAAAAATATAAAGTTACTTATTTAACTTGCAAACAAGTCCTTTTTTTTAAAAGAGAAAGTAATTACAGCATAATACTAATTAGTAATACTGTTATAGCTATAATTACATAGTTAATATACTATATATAAGTTATATAACCTTAGTACCTAGTAATACTTAGTGTAATTAGTAGTATATATACTTACTAAAAATTTTATAAACTCTAGTTATTGTTTTTTCTTTTTTTTTTCTTTATATTTAGATTTTATATAAATTAACTAGTTATTATAAAGCCTAGCCTTTTAGATAAATTAAACTATAACAAATTATTTAATTAAATTTAATTACCTTTTACTAATATTAGATTTTATTTATAATAAGTAGGCTAAATAAATTATAAAACTAAAGTTTATATTTAAATTATTAAATTAAAAGTTTAGCAAAAATTTTAAAAATATTTTATATATTATTAATAAAATAAACTAAAACTATAAAAATAAATATTATAGCTTTTTTATTAGCAGATTAAAACTAAAGTTTTAATAATATTATATTAATTAAAATAAGTTTTTATTATAAACTTATACTTTAACTTATTAATTTATTTATTTAAAAGTTAATATTAGTATTTAATTAAAAAAAGCTAAACAATATTTTTATTAATATTTTTAAAAAGTTTAGTTATTATTTTGCTACTATTAAAAATTAAAAAACTAAAAAGCCTAATAATAAAAAAGCTATACTATTTTATTAAAAACTATTTAAAATACTTTAAAATTAAATTATAAACTTTAATTATTTTTTGTTTATAATTTAACGCGATATAATAAATACTGCTACTTGCTATTAAAAATTAATAATAAATAAATAAAAAGCTAATAAGCGGTAAACTAATTTTATGCTAAAGCAAGCTTAAAGTATTTTTAAGTTTAAAAAAAAATACCGTTATTTTAAATAGCTGCTAAAAATACTTTATAAATTATAATACTTATTATTATAAACAAAAATTCTATAAAAATGTTTTTACTTAAAATTAATAAAATTAGAAATACTTTTTAAGATTTTTTAAATAAAAATAAAGTTTATAATTTCTTTTAAGATTTTTTTATTAGAAAGCTTAAAATATTTATAAAGTATTTAAGTTTTTATTTTAAAATAAGCTTAAAAATAAGTTAAATCTAAATTTTTACTTTTGCAATATTATTTATTATAATTATAAGTAAAAAAAATATATAAACTAAAACTATTTTAAATTTCTTAAGTTTAAAAAGCAAAAGATTTAGAAAATATAAATTAAAAATAATATTAATTATTATAAATTTAAATAAAACTTTTTTAAAAAGTATAAAAAGTCTAGCTTAAAAAACAAAAAAAAAGCTTAAAAGTTATAATAAAACTTAAGCTTAAATACCTTTTGCTTATTTTAATTATATATTATTTTTATATTTTATATATAATTATTTATTTTAGTTTTAATAAAGCTTTTTTATAAACTTATACTAATTTTAATTTTTATACTAAATATAATTATATTAGTTATACTTTTGCTTTATTTTATAAACTATAAAAAGCTTTTTTAAAAACTTTAGGTTTTTAAAATACTAATTATACTAGTTTATTTATTTATAATACCTATTAGGTATTTTATATTTTTACTAATAATTATAAAACTACTTAAACTTTTAAATATATATATATTACTATTTTTTATAATAATTGTTTAAAAGGAAGTTTTTTATTATTATTTTAAATTACTTTAAAAAAATAAAAAATTATTTTTAATTTAGCAACAAATTATTAATACTTTTATTTTTAACTTTATTAGTTTAAATTGTTAATATTTTATTAATTTGCTTAAGTATATTAAAACTATTAGTACTACTAAAATATTATTATTTTACTTAAAACTATTTAGTTAAAAAAAGTTATAATATAATTTAAATAATTTAAAAGTGCTACTATTTTATTTAAATTTTATAACTTATTTAAATTCTATAATACTAATAATACTAGTATACTTTTTTATTTATAATAAAAAAATCTAGCTATTAATTTTAAATTTAATATAATAGTTTTTTATTACTTTATTTATTTTTTAGCTTATAATAAATTAATTAAGCTATATAAGTAGCTAATAAAAATAAAAAAAAATAAAAAAATTTAAAAATTTAAAAGTCCTATAAGCATATTAATTTTATTTATACTAAAAAAAAATAGCTTATTAAAACTTTATATTAATTATAAAGAATTTAACAAAATTATAATAAAAAATTACTTTATATTTCCTTTTATTTTAAAGCTATTAAATAAAGTATTTTATACTAAAGTTTTTTTTAAAATTAATTTAAAAAATATATACTACTAAATTTAAATTTAAACTAAAAATAAATAAAAAATAGCTTTTTATACTAAATATAGCTATTATAAATGCTTAGTAATACTAATAAATCTATATAATATTTCTATTATTTTTTAAAACTATATATAAAAAATACTTAATAATATGCTTATTTTTTTAATAAATAAAAAATCTTATATAAAATATATTTAAAATATTATTAAAAAACTATAAAAAGTAAACTTATATGTTAAATTATTTAAGTACTAGTTTTACTAAAAAAAGCTAAAATTTTTAAAATATATAATATTTAATTAAAGTATTAAAATAAATTTTAAATAAATAAATACTATTTAAAAATAGCTTAAACTAAAATATTATATAAAACTATAAAGATTTTTAAGATTTTGTAACTTTTATTACTGTTTTATTAAAAAGTACTTTTATATTATATTACTTTTAACTTAATATTTAAAAAAAAAATATATATAAAATAAAAAATAGTTAAATTTTTTTAAATATATTAAGAAAAGATATATTTTAAACTTTAAAAAATATATTTAAAGAAGCTATTTTTTTTATATATTTTAATTTTAAAAAACTAATATTAGTAAAAACTAATGTTTTTAAAGTAGCTTTTATAAAAAACTTATCTTAAAAAAATAATTAAAAGCAATAAAAACCTATTTTATTTTACTTTTAAAAGTTTAATAAAGTAAAATTAAATTATAAAACACTAAATTAAAAAATACTTACTATAATAAATTGCTTTAAATACTAGCAATATTACTTATAAAAAAGCAAGTTATTTATTAAAGTACTAACTAATTATAACAACTTATAATTATTTATAAAAATAGTTAAGTTAAATAATATACTATATAAACTATTTAGCTATATAAACTAGTTAGCTACTTTTTAGCACTTTTATATATATAACTTAAATAATTTAACTATAATATATTAAATTAATTAAATTTAATTAGATATATTTTTGCTAAACGTTTTTATAGCATTTTAATAAGTATATATATTATATTTAAGCTTGCTATATATTTTATATCGTTTTATATACGTTAAACTAGCTTTTATATAATAACTACTTATATATACTTTATATAAAATCTATTTTTTAATAGCTTGCTTAGCTTTAAAATCCTATTTTTGCTATAAAATAAAAGATTTTTTATTTTAAATATTTTTATTTTTTATTTAGCAATATTAGCTAAATTTATAGTTAGCTATATATAGTATAACAACTTTTTCTTTTAATAAGTAAACTTTATATATAAGTATAATTATATTTTTTATAACTTAGTTAACTGCTTTAAAAAATTTTTTAGCAAATTATTTTAGTATTAAATAACTTTTTATTTAATATAGTTTGCCTAAAATTATATATTTTTAATATTATATAAAGTTTATAATTATTAAAAAGAAAAGTATATTTTAGCTAATAATAATAATAATTTAAATAGTATTTTAGTTAGTAATTTTGTTTTAAGCTATAAAATAATATAATTTAAATTATATAGAACTAATTTAGTGTTTTAAAAACCTTTTTAAATATTTAATTTAGTTATAAAAGCTTTATATGCTAAATAAAATGCTATAAAAAACTATTTCTTTAAAATATATATAATATATACTTATACTAATTTATTAATTTTTTTTGCATATATATGTTTTAATAAGCTAAAATAATTAATATTAAAAAGCTAAAAATAATATAACAAGTATAAAAATATATAAAAAATAATAATTTTATATTTTTTTATATATAATTTAAATTTAGTAAAGTAGTAGCTTTTATAGCTATTAAGGATTAATAAGCAGTAAATACTTTTTATATAATATATAATATATTTATTAAAATACTAAATCTAATTAAAACTTTATTTATTTATTATTTAGTTATTTTTTGTTATTATAATAACTTAATTAAATAGTAATTTGTTATTTTTATACTATAAAAAAAGATAATATTTTTTTACTAAAATAATATATAAAAAAACAGTATAATTATATATACTAATATTTTAAATAATAAATAACTATTTTTAATTGCTAGTATATATAAATTTTAGTTATTTATACTTATTAAAAGTTATAATAACTATTTTAGCGCTAATTTTTCCTATTATAAAGCCTGTTTTATTAAAGTTATAAATATTTTTTTTTTAATTTTTAATTTTTTAATTATTAAACGTATAAGTATATACTACTTTTAATATATATTAAAATTTTTATAAAAAACTTACTAATAATTAATTCTTTAATAAAAATGTATATAAAAGTTAAATTATTATTATATAAAGTTTAAAGCTTAATTAATACTAACTATAGTTATATTATATATATATAAAAAAAAATTAACTATATTTTTAATATTACTTAATTAAAAAAGAAATTATTATAAAATTAGATTTATTATATAGCATATAATAGTTTACTTTTTAAATTTAGTTAATTTTTATTTTATGCTTAGTATTATTTGCTTTATAACTAAACTATATTATTAGTTACTTAAAGTTATATAAAAAACATTATATATTATTACTATATACTAAATAAAAAGTTTAAAGTTACATTTAATAGCTTATAATACAAGCTATAAATTTTCTTTTTTATATAATAGTGCTATTATTAGTTGTTAAATAATTAATAATTAAAATATTTGTATATAAAAGTAGAAAAAGTAGCTAAATAGCTTATATAGCTAAGTAGCTTATATAGTATATTAGTTAATAGGCTTGCTAATATATTTACTTAGCTTTTTTTAATTTTATTATTAAGTATAAAGCAAAAAAGCAAAATAAAGTTAATTTCTTTTTGCGATACCTTAATTATATAATTAAAACGTTTTAAAATATAAACTTACTACTTATAATTAAATATAAAATTGCGATATTATAAGTATTATTTTAAAATAAATTTCTATATATATTAATAAAAAAAAATTATATTATTTAATTATTTTTAATTTAATAAACTTTTATATAAGTAATTAGTTATAATTTAGCTAAAATAACTATTTATAATAAAAATACTTTTGATTTTAATATTAGTAGTACTTTTTAAAAGTTAATATAAAATATTTAGCAAAAAAACTTTAAATATTATTAATTAATATAACAAATTTAAGCTAAAATATTAGTAAAACTATAATAAATTTATAAAAAAGCTTTTTTAAAATATATTAATAAAGCTTATATTTTTTAAAAAAAGTTTATTTATTTTTAATTTATTAAATTATACTATAATAACTATTATATAAGCTATTTTAAAAAAACTAAAACAAAAGAACTTTTATAATATAAGTTTTTTTAGTTAACTTTTGTTACTAATATTTAAAAATATATAAAAAATTATATTATTTATTTTAAAATTAAAACAAAATATTATTAAAAATATAGTAAACTAAATATACTTTTATTACTTTTTATACCTATAAAAAAACTATTTATAAATTTTATAATAAAAAATTTTAAAACTTTTTATAAAAGTTAACTAATTAACTTAATACTAGTTATTATAAACTATTTTACTAAGTTAACTTATTTATTTTTTAATTTTAATAAACTTATAGCTATAAAATTAGCTATTTTATTTTATTAAAATATTAAATATAAATATAGCAGTTTAAAAAGAATAATATTTAATTAAAACAAACTATTTATTAGTTAATTTTAGTTAAAACTTTGCTATTATACTAAAATTAAAAAACGCTATTTAATTATATTTTATTTTTAAACTAATAGTTAAATAAAATAGATAAATTAAGTTATTAAATGTTATTTTAAAGCTTTTATTAATTAAAAATAAATTAATTAGCTATAATTACTTTTTTAAGCCTTTTTTATAACAAATTTAGTAATTAATTAAACTATTAATAAGTTATCTTTTAAAGCTTTATATAGTTATATATTAAAATTCTATTAATTTATTAAAAATAATTTTACTTTAAAAAAAGTACTAGCTATATAAAATTAAATTAATAAATTATAAGCTATTAAAAACAAAATAATAAAACAATAATATATTATAACTAAAATATACTAAAAATATTATAATAATAAATATAAATTAATAACTTTTAAAATAAAATAAATAGTAGCTTTATTTAATAAAAATTTTTAGTTTAAATATTATAAGCTATTATTAAAATATATAAAACCTTTTTATATATTTAGCTAAATAAAATCTTAAGCTTATTATTTTACTTTTTTTGTATAATATTTCTAACTTTATAATGTTTTTTTAGTTTAATATTTAAAACTTTAAAATACTAATACTATAAACTTTTTATTTATACTAGCTTTTAATAATAAAAATATAAAATAAAAAGTTAAAAATATAATAAGTAAATATATATATAAATATAACCGATATTATAAAATTAAATAAAAAGGCTAGCTTATAAAATATAACTAATAAGTACTAGCTACTAATATTATAGCTTTAATTATAATTAAAAAGTTTAAAAAATAATAATAATATAAAAGTAAAAGTAGAAATTAAGCTAGCAATTAAAGGTTTTATATAGCTAAAAATAAAAGCAAAAAATACTAAAAAAACATTTTTATTACTAGCTTTAATTACTTACATTATTTAAAATATTATAAAAATTTAGAAAATTTATTTTATTTAATTTATAAAAGCTATAAATTAGCTATATTTTTAGCTAATAATATTTAGCTAAAAATACTTTAAGGCTTAATTAATTAAAAAATAAAAAATAATAAAAATACTAGCTTATAATTATTTATATAGTAAAAGTTAAACCTATAATTTTAAATTTAAAAAAATTGATTTATATTTTATTACTTAAGCTATATATACAAAAAAATTTTAGTTTATTTTTTAAAAAAACTTTAAAGCATTTTTTTTTATATATAATTTAAATATTATATTAAAAATATTATAATTTATTTTATTATTTTTATTATTAATAACTTTAATAAAAATTTATTTAATTTTAATTATAAATAAAGTTATAGCTA
>MU396850.1:0-50908 GCA_022578855.1 Nemania serpens | reverse complement strand
TTATATAAAGCTAATAAATATACTATATATTAAGTTAAAAAATTAACTAATATTATTTTTTAGTACTTAAAAAAGTATAATTTAAATAACTATATATTATTATAACTTATTTATTATTTATTTTTTATTTAATTATTTTACTAATTAGTAAAAAAATAATTAAACTATTAATTTAATTAAAAATTAGTTTTAAAAGTATAACTAAGTTATATTTAAAGCTTTTGTAAAACTTTAATAAAATAGCTATAAAGTAGAATTAAAATATAAAAATAACTCTTTAAATAGAAAAAAAAACCTTTTTAATTTAAAAGCTAAATTATATTTAAAAGAAAATATAGCTAAAAAGCCTTTATATAAAAAAATCTTAAGCTATTAAAGCTTTTAAATAATAGTATTTAATATAATAAAAATAGTTATATTATACTTTATAATAGATATAATAGTTAAACTTATTAAAGCTTTAAATACTTTATTAAAAAAAAAATTACTAAATAGTTTATTTATTTATATATTATTTATTAATATATTAGTTATTATTTAAAAGTATTATAAAGGTTTTTTTTAATTCTTTAATAATTAAAAAAAAGCTTTAAGTTTAGTTTTTCTTTTATATAAAGCTTTTTTTAATAAATATATACTTTTTAGTTTTATTATTTCTATTAGTTATATTTATTTGTTATATTAATTAGTTAGTTTATTTAGTTTATTTAGTTTTAATTTATATAGGTTTTATATTTTTATTAAAATTAAGTTACTATAAATTTGTTATTAAGTTTTAATAGCTTTATTAACTTAGTTTTATTAGTTATTTGTTTTATTAATTAATTTAGCTTTATATTAAGTTTATATTTTTATTAAAGTTAAATTACTATTAAGTTTATAATAATTAATCTTTTATATTACTTTATATAAAGTTTGCTAATAATATTAGCTTATATTATTAAAGCTTATAACTTATTTTTATTTTTAAGTTGCTATAAGCTTATTTTAGAACTTATAAAGTAGCTATAGCTTAACTATAGCTATTAAACCTAGTTAAATAGTTATTATTTTAAAGCTTAGCTAGATATTCTATGTTTTTGCATATACGTTTTACTTTATAGTACTTTAAGTTAACTTAGCTACTTAGTAATAAAGCTATAACAAATTCTTTTTAAATTATAGTTAAATTAAATAAAGCTTTATAGTACTACTTAACTATAATAAAATTTATAGCTTATAGCAGTTTATATAGTAGGTAGTATAATAAGTTTAAATAACTTTTATTAAATCTTATACTATATAAATCGGGATTAATTTTAAGCAAAAAAAAGAAATAATTGTTATAGCTTAGGTTTTTTAGCTTAATATATATAGCTAAAGTACTAGCTAGTTTATAAGTTTAAATCCTATATATAAGCTATTATTTATATAAAAGTCTGTTAATTAGTCTTTTATTTTTTAGCTATTAATTTTTACTTTATATAATGCCTTTTTATTCTGATATTATTGCTAATTCGCCGGTATATCTAGCCTGTTTTATCTTTTAGTTGCTTTATAATCTAATTATTTATTAAAAGTCTAAGTCTGCTATAACAATTGCCTAGTTTTCATTAATTAGCTAAAAGCTTTAAGGTATTAATAATAGGTAGTTTTTTTTATATATATTAATAAATAATTCCGGTATTAAAAAATAATTAATTAATTAATATATTATAAAATTTAAACAAGCAAGCAATTAATAACTAGCTATTTAAAACTATAAAATAAATTTCTTTTTAGCATAATTATTTTATATATAAGCTTTATAAACCTATTAATACTTTTTAGGCTACTTATTAGCTTTTATTATATAAAAGCTATAAAACTACTACTACTTTCTTTTTTGCTTTAATTTATAAACGATAATATAGCTAGTAAAACGCTTATATTGCTTATATATTTAGAAGGTATAGTCTAAGAATGTATTAAGAGTTAATATATTAGGAAATCTTTCCTTAATATTAGAGTTAATAGTGCTAATATTTAAAGCTGCAGATAAGGTTATTATAAGATCGTTTTAGCAAATCGAGGTATTAAACAGGTCAAAATTCTGGTACAGACGCGTTCTAGTTAGAAAAAGGCGGCTAAGGCTTAAAGCTATAGCGTAATTATATATCCCTGGAAAACCCCTGATTACCCGTAAAATTACCGGATTTAAAAGCAATTTTCTCAGTATTCTCGATCGAGAACTCGCTGAGATAATCTTTTAGCAGTATCGAGATCGAGATCGAGTTACCTCTGGTTTTAGCGAGATCGAGTAAGTGTAGAAGTATCTCGATATCGATCGAGAATATCGATATCTCGCTCGATTCCCTGGCCTGCTCTAAACCTACCAAACAGGGCTCAGCCCTTGAACCAAGCGGGGAAAGCAAGGAAACGGAAAGTGTGGCACGCCAGGTAGTCAACCAGTGGATTTTGGAGTCGCACAGTAACTCTCCGCCTCTCGACCACGGCTTGAACCTGCTTCCTGCCTATTCGCTGAAGCCAGGCGAGAAGGATAAGGTCCGGAACGTTCTCAAAATAGAGAACATTGAAATGGCCGAGAAGGTTGAGAAGCTCCTAAAAATAAGCCTGAATGACTATGTCCACGTACGGAGGAAGCTTGTTTCCCTTCTCTTTTCTTGGGACTAAGTCATGTTCGAAAAGATGCAATACGACCAAGGCGGCCTCCAACCTACTAGCAAAGATGGTCTTGATCATCACCAATTTTACATTCTGGTTGACCTAATATGGGGCATTACAAGTGCCAGAAAGTAGATAACGCAAGAGCCGGTTTCGACGTATGTTTCATTCGGGCCGCGACGTTCTTGTCATTGCTGCGGCCAAACAGCCCGGCCTCGAACCCTCTGTTGAGAATCGTTGCGCGTAGCAATAGAGGGGATGTGGACACGAGCGAGACCATCTCGAATTCGTCTCTATTCTCACACAGTATTGTAGAGACGCGCCGTTCTGAGCATCAATAACGTGGGCAGGGGAAGACGTGTCGCGATAGTACTACTATTAGTCATCGAGATGAGATGCCTGTTATTAGGGAGTAAGTCTGTAAAAGACTAGCTCAGATCGATGAGCGCTCTTCGCAATATGATTTCCTAGCTATCGTGTATAACGAGCCAAGTATGAGACGAGATGCTAATCGTGGTCATATTGTATATTATTCTAGTCTGTCTATCTGCTTCTAGAGATGAACGCAAAATACATATTTATTAAACCTTGAAAACAACGCACTCATATATTGGTAGGCTACAGAAATTAGATCAACGCATGGGGGGGGAGTTAGAAAAGAAACAAGGTTTCTGAGCGTATGCTACCGAGCCCCAAACAGATTAGCCACTTCCCCTAGTGTTCCCGTACTTCATCTCAATAACCCTGGAAAAGGCAGCCAGCTTTACTTCCAGTCTAATTGCGACAGCGATCGCACTGAAACTCCGTCGAATCCGAGACCCCAGACCTGTTCACCCATTCCAGAATAGTCGGAAATAAAACCGTAGCGACGAGCATGGTCGACTCGGGAATCCAATATCCCGGGGCATGAGGAGTATTCTCTGCATACCATTGATAGGCAACTTCATCTATCTTGATGGTAATGAGCCGCAATTGCTCGTGTCACAGTGCTGACTGCTGGTGACTCCAGTATAGACTTATTGTTATTGCACAAAGAGAGAAGTTCTATCTGCTACTCTTAGTTATCTCTGGTTAGCTTATATAGCCTTGTATATGGCCCGTGCACCTAGTGCTGGTTTGATACCGTGACAGCTCGTTGATATATTTATCGGTCGAGGGACTTTCGATAAGGCGACGAAAAGCCGTTTGATGGTTCAGTACAGCAGCGAAAAGCTGGCCAAGGATAACGGACGTGTGGTCAGGCTGGAGGATTCTGAAACGACCGGCAACGCGGCGAAGGTTCCGTACGATAGGATGGAGTTCGGTAACGCCGTCCTCGTTTAACACAAGGCTCCGAACAACCAAACCAAATCCACTAGTTGGTTGGTTTAGTTGGTTATATAATCAACTAAACCAACTAATTAAGGCGGCAGTCTTTTGGCTAACTAACCAACTTCGAGGACTTAGTTTAATTAATATAGCTAACATAGTTAGTTTAATTAGTTTATATTGTTATTGTAATAATAATTATTATATTAAATTAGAAAAAGTATATAAAAAAATTATAAAAATGCTTTTTAAAAATTAAAACCATTATTTAAAAATAAAATTATAATTTTGTTAAAAAATAGTAATAATAATAAATTATAAGGATTTTTATTTTTTAAAAATAGTATTTTCTTATAATAATTTTAAAAAAAAGAATCTTAATTGCTAAAAAATAATATTAAATTTTTAAAATAATTATATCTTTATAAACCTTATGTTTTTTATAAAGATTATACTTTTATAAAAATTATAAAAATTATAAAAGTAAGTAAAAGTAAGTAAAAGTAAGTAAAAATAAATAAAAATAAGTAAAAATAAGTAAGAATAAGTAAAAATAAGTAAAAATAAGTAATTATAAGTAGTAATAAATAAAAGTAAAAATAGTATTATAGCTTTTACCTATTTTTATTTCCATTTATTACTATTTATAACTATTTATAACTATTTATTTTTACTTATTTTTACTTATTTTTACTTACTTTTACTTATTTTATCTATTATATTACTTATTATAACCTTTGATTTTGCAAGGTTATTTCTTACGATTTATAAACCTTTTAATTAATAGCTAACTACTTAAATTTATACTATTATAACTACTACTTTAAATATTAAAAAAACTAATGCAATTAATTTAGCGTTTAAAACTTTAGCAAAAGGTTTTACAGCTTTTATAAAATATTACAAAATAAAAAAAAGAGTGCTTAAAAGAATTATCTGCTTATAATATATATAGCTGCTTATAATATTATAAAAAAATAAAATATTACAGTTTTTATACTAATACTTATAAATAGCTTAATTTTTAAGACACTGTTTTTATATAATTTTAGGTTTATTAATACTATGTACTTATTTATATAAGAAGTTTCGACTTAATTTTAATGCTATATAGCTATTAAATAAAATATTTCCTATTTATAACCCTGTTATATATACCTCATAGTGTTAAATCCTAAAACGTGCCTTATAATTATTTTGTATACCTTTTTTAGCTTGCTATAGTAATAAGATTTAAAGGTTAAATAAGTTTAAATTTCTGCTTAATCTAAGTTAGTATATTTTAGCATGCTAAAATAATATATATTTTCTAATACATTTTATGCTAATATATAATAACTATAATTTATTTTTTATTACTAATATGTTAAATCTACTAATAAGTTAAAATATATGTTTAGCTATCGATAATTTATATAAAAAACGTTTTTTTTATTTATTTAAAGGCTAGATTTAGTATTAAAAAGCTAAAAATACTAATAATTAAAGTTAAGCTTATAAATATAATATTAAGTATAACTATAAAAAGAAATAGGTTTATTATTATTATATATTATAAAACTATCGACTTTTTGCTATCTATAATGCTAATAGCTTTTAAAATGCTAAAAATTACTTTTTTTAAGCTTATAATATTATTATACTATTTAAAAAAAGCTAAAACGTACTAAAAAAAATCAGTAAGTTTACTTTTTTTATAATAATAGTTTATTTTAATTAAGCGCTTAAAGCTTAACTTTAAAAAGCCTAACAAACAAGCGATAGTAAATTAATTTATTAAAAGCTTTAATAAATAAATAGCTATTTAACTAGCTAATTATACAGCATTAATCTTTTTTCTAAATAATATTTTTAATAACTAGTTATTAAGTATATTGTTATTATAAATTAGCCTTTTTTAGTTACTAAATATAAGTTGCTTTAAGCTATTTTTAACTATTTTAGCCTATTTATTATTTAGCGTATAGCTTATATAACCGCAAATACTATTTAATCTAAAATTATATAAGAATTTAGCTGCTATAAACAATATATTACTAAGGTATTATAGAAATCTTTAAAGCTAATTTATATTTTCTTTAATAGCTAAACTTTAAATAATAGGTTTACTTTATATAAAGTGTTTTATTTTTATAAAAATAAGCAAAATTAGCTTTATAAGATTATTTTAAACCTTTTTAAAACCTTTTATTATATAAGCAGTTATATTAATACTATTGTTTTTAATATTTTTAAAAAATTTGAAATTATAAACAAAATTAAATATTTTATACTTAATAATACTAATAATAATAATATTATAATAAATATTATAAGTATAAAACTAAGCTTTAATAAATACTTTTATAAAAAATGCTATATAAGCTATATATTTAATTTATTAGCTAAAAGTTTATTTTTTAGCAAGCTTAAAAATAAAGCTTTTAAATAGCAGCTTTATAATATAACAGTATTAATTAAAGCTAAATAAAAACTATAAATAATAAAAAGGCTAGTAAAAAAGCTTTATTTCTTAGGTAAAAAAATCTAAGTTTTAGCAAAGCTTAGCTTATAGCTTAAGAAACTATAGCAGGTATATTTTTTAATTATAGCTTAAAATTTATTTACTAACTGTTTTTTCCTTTATAAAACAAAATTAATTATATAATAATACGAAAATATATATTAAAAAAGCTTTTAAAGCTTATTATTAATAATTAAACCTACTAGCTATTCTAATTATATATAATATAGCAAGTAATTAAACTAAAATTTATACTATTACTTTTAGTTATTAAATATAAAATATAATAAAAAATAAAAAATATATTTAAACATACTAGTATAATTACTAAAGCAGCAAAAAAAAATACTAAAAATATTTTATTTTAAGTTATAGCTAATAAATAATAATTAAGCTATACTAATATATATTAAAAAAATCTTAAGTATTTTTAAAAACATTATATATAGTTTAAAAAGTAATAATTATATTTAAAAGCGTTAATAAAGTTAAACTAAATTTTATAGTAATATTTAGAGGCTTTGGCTTATTTACTATATTTAGGAAGACTTAAATACTATGTTTTATTTTGGTAATATGTCTTTAGCTACTTTTTGCTAATTTGTTGCCGCTAATTCCTAATTCTGTTGCCGATCCCTAATTCTACCGCTGAGCCACCTATCCTAGGCAAGTTAACATAAGCTTTACCTTTTGCTTTTTGCTTTTGCTATATTTATTACTTACTACTAAGTTTTTTAATAGCTGTATTATTATATAAAGCTTTATAGTAACTCTTAAGCTATTAATAAAGCTTTTATATATTTATTAGTTATACTTTTTTTATTTAAATAAGCTTTAAAGCTATTTTTATTTTAAAAGTTTATTAAATTTATTTATATAATTTATAATAGTTTATTAATTTTATAAATATTTAATTATTAGTTATATAAATAAGTTAAACAATATATATTAAGTAAATATATATATTTAATAGCTATTAAATAGTTAATATTAATATTATTTGTTTTTAAATGCTTTTAATATATACTAATAAAAGGTCTTTTTATTAGTTCTATTAATCTTTATTTATAAATTAGATAAAGTAAAAACCTTAGGTTTTTATTATAAAGGTAGGCTTTATAAGTTACCTTTATTTAATTTATATTTTCTTTTATAAACTTAACTACTAGTATTAACTACAACTCTTAAGTATATTATATTAAATAGTAGTTAGCGTTTTAAAAATTACTTTATTTTTTTATTTAAAGCCTTGTTTTTTTTCCCTGCCGGCAGATTATATACGCGGAATAGTTTATAACCTTTAAAGCATAAGAGATTTTGGTATTCTAGTTAAATTAACTTATAGTACCTAACTATTACTTTAGCTTATAAATTTTAACTAGAGTAATTTGCAACTTCTGCTGCAATTTATGTGTTTTTAGTTATTTTATAAGCTATTTTAATTAAATTAGCTTATAGTATTTAATTACTGTTTATAGCTTCAATTTAGCTAAGCTACTAGCTAACCTATGGAAAAACTAATTAAAGCTTATGAAATTAACGCTAGGATTTAAGCTAAGATTTTTTTATAGCTAAGAAATCCTTATACTTTATTTCTTTTACTACTTTTGCTATAAACTATATTTAGATAGCTTAATTTTTTGTCTTAATATATTAGTAGCTATACTATCTAAAATACTACTATACCTAGTGCTTTTATAATATATAATAATTTATAATTTCTTAGCTAAGCTAGTATATATAATATATTTTTTTATATCTATATTTTATATATTTTCTTTATCTTTTATATAAAGTCTGCTTTATATAACTAACTTTAGGTAAAGCCTAATTCTTTTTAAGTTTTATAAGCTATATATAATTATATAAAAGTGCGCAATTTATTATAAAATAGTTAATAATAAGTACTAACTAAATAATATATAAAGTTTTAATTTTAAAACTTATTAAGTTATATTATACTTTTGTATTTATAAAATACTTTATATATAAAATATTTTATATTTTATAAGCACTTTATACTTTATATACCTTAATTAAATATTTATATTATTTAGTTATAATTAAGTCTTTATATATCTTTTTAGCATTATTTAAATTAGCTTAAGCGGTAATATTTAAAATTAACTATAATACTATAGTTAAAAAATTTAGTAAACCTATTTCCGTTAAAAATTTAACGCTAAAATTAGTTAAAGCAGGCTTAATATCTATACTACCGAAAGCAAAGTTATTACTTAAGCTACTTCTAAGAACTAGAAATAGCTTAAGTTAGTTAAATTAACAGCTAATATTAGAAAAACCTTTAACTATAACTTTAGTACTAATCGGTTTACCTAGTAAGCCTTCCACCTATTTTATATTATACTAATAAGTTAATTAACTTCCTTTTTAGTTGCTTTAACCTAATTTATATACTATAAATACCCTGCCTAAATCTTTATAATAAGGTATAGCTTATAAAGCTATAATAGCTTAACTTAATAACTCCTTTATTAAATATAAAAAAGACAATTAATTTAAGAAACAAAAACCGTTTAATAGAGAACTACTTAAATATAGTAACAATTTCTAAAGTTAAAAGTTTATTAAAAAAAAGTTTAAAGATTAGCAAACTAAAGATTAAATAATAGCTAATAAAATCTTTAACTTTAAAAAAAACGTAGCTTTTTATAAAAAAGTCTAAAAAGTTAAAGCTAGCGTTAACTTTTTTAAGTTATATATAATATCTTTAGCCGACAGTATTTTAATAATATTTTATGTTTTTTAAAGTAAGAAACGCTTAAAAGCAAGTTTTTGCAATTTTTTTAAATAATATAAAAAATCTATACCGTTTTTATAGCCAGCATTTAACTATAATAAAGAAAAGTTAAAAGCTAAAGCTTTATTTTTATTGCTAAATTTTAATTAGCTTAACTTACTTTTTCTTTCTACTTTTTATTAAAGCAATAATAGCTTAGTAAAGCTTATATAACAATAAAACATATTTAACTAGTTAAACTAGCTAGCTATACCGCAAGTTTAAATAGTATAGCTAGTAGCGCCTTAGTTAGCATAACTTTTAATATAACAACTTATATTTAGTATACTAGCTATTCTTATATTAAAATTTGGCTAACTAGCTATTTAAGCAAAAGTTAATTAACTAAATATATTTAGCATTTTAAACCTTTTTATATAATATGCTTATATGTTAATTTCTGCGCTAGCACCTACGGCTATACCTTAATTTATAATACCTTAAGTACTTTTAGCACTTATAGTTTATTTTGCTAAAAATATTACGCTAATAGTTAAACAGTTATTTAAATATACTTATAGTTAAATATATTATAATAAATTATTATAATACCTTATATTATACTGTTTTATTAATAGTTATAGAAACTATAAAAAGTTGAACTAATATAACCTAAATATTTGCTAACGTTATTATATACTTGCTGTAAAATATAGCAACTTAAATAATAATAATAGCGATAATAAAAACAGCAATAGTCTTTTTAGCTAAATATTATAATAGTTTAAGCCGCTACCTGGACTACTAGGTAAACTGCCTAGACTACTAGGTCTTTTATATAAACTATTATAGCTATAAAACAAAGAAGTACTGCTTTTAGCGCTACTTTTTCTGCTACCTCCCAGTAGTAATAGCGGCTGTTATAGCAGTAAAACCTCTATAAAATTAAATATATTATTTAAAAGATCTAATCGCTTTAAGCAATTAAATATAAAATTATTTAATTTTATTTAATATAACTTTAATAATATTAAAATAATTACTAAAAGTAATAAATTAATATTTATTAATATATACTACTTTATAAAACATATTAAATCGTTTTTAAAAGATGCTAATATAGTTAATACTAACTAAGCTTAAATTCTTTTTATATAGCAAATGCTATTAGTAAAATTAGTAATATAATAGTAGAATAATAAATTAATAATAAATATTTATTGCTTTTTCTATAACAAAGGTTTAAATAAAATATTAAAGGAATTAATTACCTACTTTACTATATAAGCTTTATAAGCTATAATAAAGTTTAACAAAAGTAAACTTTTTTTTAAATATATAGCTAAAAATAAAGCAGCTATAATTAACTTTATTTAATATAAGTTATAATATACTAAAGCTATAAAAACGCTTAATAAAAAAAACAAAAACTAGTATAATACTATAATTACTATTTAGTTATAAATAAACTTAAATATTAAATAATACTTTTAAGTATTTAAGTTAACGGAATTTTTAGAAAATTATATAACATATATTACTAAAGCTTAACTAGTTTTTCTATTTGCTATATACTAAAAATATTTTAAAGCTTTAAAATAATTGCAATATAATAACAACAAATAAAACAAATAAAATAAACATTCCTACTTTTTTTGTTATAAATAAAGCAACAAAAATAAAAAGTATTTTAAGTACTTATTTAATAAATACTATTTAAATAAAAATAATAAATATAAAAAAAAAAAAGAACTTTTATAAAAAAAAAAAGCTATAATTATAAGAATAGTTATAATTGCTATTAAAATAAGTATAATAAATATAAAAAAAATTATGCTAATATTGCTAAACAAAAATTAAAAAATAAATAGCATTAATTTTTTTCTTTAGCTTTTTTTATTTTTTTAATAACTTTATTTAATTTAAATAATAGCAATAGCGCTTATATTATAATTAATTATAATATAATATATAAATACTATAATAAAATATTTAATTTAACTTATAATAAAGATTAATTAAATAAAAGACTTTTTCTAAATTTTAAAAGATTTACTTATAATTTAGTAAGCATACTTTAAAACTAATAATAATTACTTATATTTAAAAGATAACATAAGTTATAATAAAGCAGTTAAGTTATATTAAAGCTATAAATAACATATAATATAATAAATATAAAAATAGTAATAGATAACCTATTTATTAATAACTTATTAAGGCTAAAAATGCAACTTACTACTAATATAACTACAATATAGTAATACTTTAATAAAAATAAAACTACTAATAAGCTTTTAAAACTAAAAGAAATTATTAATAGATTTATTAAACTAGTACTATAGCTATTAAAAAATAAAAAGGTAAAAGAAAGGCTTTTTTTTTAAAAAAACATAAAAAAAAAATAACTAGTATACTTAGTAAACGATTTAACAAAAATATAGCAAAAAATAAGCAAACTAAATAATAATAACAAAAATATATTAATTATATGCTATTACTTTAAAAAAACCTTAAAAAAGGTTATTTAAACTAATTTATTTTTAAATACTGCTAAATCGAAAACGTAAATAAAAGTTATAGCTATAATATAGCTAAAACAAAATAATAAAGCAGTTCTAGCAAAATATAGCAAAAAAGTCCTTATTAAAATAAAAAAACTATTTAAAAACCTTAAAAATTAAAACCTAATAGTTATTATTACTGCAATTAATACTGCTTTTGCAAAAAGTAACGCAGTAGTAATAAAAAAGCTACTTAATAATAATATAGTTATTATTTTTAAAAAAGGTATACTAAAAAATATAAATAAAAAAAAATAAATAACTAAAATATTTAAAATAAAATTAAAGCTATAAAAAAAAGAGGTAGCTTTTATAATAAAAAGTATACTAGCAAAAAAAATTAAAAAAATATAATTAAATAAAAACTTTTTTTTACTGCTATATAATATATATACTATAGTTATAAAGTATAAAAAAATAGTATTTAAAAATAAAAAAGTAATATTTGCTAGCATATACTTATATATAAATAATATAAAAAAAGCTAAAAAGCTATATAATAATAGCTTTTTATAAAAAGTTTAAATATTTAATTGCAAACTTTTTATAATAGAAATTAAAGTAATATAGTATTTTAATTATTATAAATATAAATATATAGCTAAATACTACTAAAAAAAAGCTAAATATAGCTACTATATAATAATAAAGTATTAAAAAAGCAAAAAAGAGTATTTAATTAAAAAAATAAAAGCTTAGTTAAAATATATTAACTATAATAAAAATTATGTTACTTAAGACTAAATATATAGAAAAGAAATTAAGCAAAAAAATAAAGCAAAAATAGCTTATATATTATAACTTAAAAGCTTTTAAAGCTATAAAAAAGCAGCTAGCTTAAACAAAAAAGTAATAAAAATAAATATTTAACTTTTATTAGCAATATTTATATTTGCAAAAATAAATAGTAGCAAGTTGCTAATAAAACGCTAATATATTAACAGCTTAATTAAAATAGCTTTTATATTTACTTAATAAAATGTAATATAATATTTTAAAATATTATAAAATTTAAATTAAATATTATAAAAGTATTATAAAATAGTAATTATAATTATATTATAATATAAGAACTAGTAATAAATAAATATAATAACTTTTACTATTTAGTAAACTGCTAATATTAACTAATATAAATAATAAATAAAGTAGCACTATATATAAATAAAAGTATTATTATAAAATTACTAGCAAAAAAAAAAAAAAAAACTAAGTATATATAATAATAAAAGCTAGCAAAAATATAGTAATTATATAGTTTATTTACTTTTTAAACTAAAAAAAAACAAAATAAAAAAGCTTAATTTAAGAAATTAAAGCAGTAAGCAAAAAGTAAAAATAATATATTTTTATAAAAAACTTTAACTTATATTATCTGCTATAAAACTTAAAAAGCAAAAAAATAAAAAGAGCAAACAAATTTATAAAGTTTAAAATTAGCTAAAACTTTATACTAGCTATACTATATAAAAAAATTACTAAAACTAAAAAAAACAAAAGAACTTAACTTTAAACTTAATTTAAATATTAAAAAACTTTATAATTATATATTAAAAAAACTTAAAGTAGCTAAAGTTGGATTATAAAGCGTTATAAACTATTATTAACTTAATAGTAGTACTAAAAAAATACTTTAGATAAACAAAAAGCTAAAATTAGCTAAAGCTAAACAAAATAATAGTAGTAGCAAAAGTAACAGTTTATATTACAAAAACTAATATACTATAAATTAATAGCAATTTTAATACTGCTTTTAATTTTTTAATTAAATAGCTAATAGTAATAGCAAATATAGTAGTACTAAAAAAAACAATAAAAACAAAGTAGTAATAACTTCTATAATAAATACTAAAAATAGTAGTAGTAAAAAAAGCAGCTAAAAAAGCCTATAAATAATTTTAAAGCAATTATATAAAGCTTATATAATATAAGCTATAAAAAAGTAAAATAGCTTTAGCTGCAAAAGTAGCTATAGTAAAAAAAAAGAGCTAAAAAAAAGCTTTAGCAAAAGTATTAATAAACTTTAAAACACTTTAAAGCTTAAGTAAATAAATAAAGTTGGCATATAAACTTATACTAAAAATAACTATTATATTACCGCTATATAGTAGTATAAATAAACTTATAAATGCTATTACTTTTAAAGCTAAAATATAAGTTCTAGCAGTAAGGTTTTTTCTAACTTTAAAAGCTAACTTTAAAAATATACCTAGTAAAAACCTAATATATAATAAATACTAAAAGTTTAAGATATTAATAAAAGTAACTAAAAAGGAAATAAAAGCACTAGTATAAAAACTTATGCCTTAAAAAGCACTAAGAAAAAACCTACTACTAAATAAGTTTTTAAAAATATATAGCAAACCGCTAATAGCTAGAATAGTAATGCTATATACTACTAGCTTTATACTAAAGTATTACTTAAAAAGATTTTATTACTTTAAAATAGTAATAATTTTTAAACTAAAAAAAACTACTAAGGTAAAATAAATAGCAATAAAATAGTATTTAATTGCCTTTATATATACTTTAAAAAAAGTTTTAAAAAAAAAGATATATAATTATATAGCAAAAGTAGCTAAAAAAGCAGGCCTTTTACTAAAAAAGCAAATAAAAAACAGGTACAATAAATTAATAAATACTATAGTAAAAATAGTAATAAATACGGTATAAAAAGTAATATAAAGCAAAAGTATTATATTTTTACTATAGCTTAATATATTAAAAGCTTTTAATATAATTAATAAAAAATAAGTAGTTTATATTTTATAACAAAAAAGCTACCTATTATAAATAATATTATAAGTTAACTTTTTTATATTAAAAAAAATAATAAAATTATACTTTAATATAGTAAAATTTTTATTTATTAATTTAAAAGCAAAAGTATTATAAGGATTGCCTTTTTTACTACTGCTATTTTTTTATATATATTTATACTATATAATAATCTAGCTATACATAAAAAGCTTGTTATTGTAAGCTTTACTAATAATATTAATCTTTTTACTATAAATATTAATATTAAATATAATTATAAAATTTTAAAAGAAGCATAAAAAATATATAGCAGCTAAGCTAGCAAATATAGTATAAAGTTTGCTTTAAAAAAAAGCAAGCTTATATACTTTTTTAGCAATAAAGTAGTACTTTAGTAGCTAATTAACCTTTTTAAAGTAGTAGTTTAACTAAAAGAAAGTATAAAGTTTTTAAAAGTATAATTTAACTATAAGCTAAAATAAAAAAAATATTTAAAAAAGCTAAAAAAAAAACTTATATTTTAGTTTTATATAGTAATTAAGCTATAAAATTTAGCATAAAGTAGCAGCATAATAAAAATAAAGCAGCTTTATATTATTATTATAAAAAGTATACTATTATATAAAGTAGCAGCTTAATATTTTAAATCTTAAAGTAACTAACTAAAAATTAAACTAAGAATTCTTCTGCTAAATTTATACCTAAGTAATAAAGCAGTAGTATTTAAAAAAAAAATAGAAAACTTATTAAGCAAAAGTATAATAAATAAAGCAATAGTAATAGTAGATAACCTAGTATATAAGGCAAAAAAGCGACAAAAAAGAAACTAAAACTAGAAAAAGCTATAAGTAATAACTAGTAGCTCAAATAAAAAGAAGTACTAAAGGGTTAATTAGCAAAAAGTATAATTATAGAACAAAAAGCTAAGCGTTGTTTTAAAAAAGAAATAGAAAATAAAGTAGCAGAAAATAAAGCTAAAAAGAAACTACTACTTAATACTAGCTAAAAAAAAACCAAGTAAGGCAAAAGCTTTAGCTAAATACTAAAAGCTGCTAAAATATAAAGTAGCTATACTAATATAAATTTAAATTAAAAAAATAAGCTTTAAAGTTTTTTTTTATAAAAAAAAAGTTCTTAGGTATTTAATACTTTTATATAAGTATATAAAAACAAAAAAAATACTATAGCATATAATTCTAAAGTATAACTTTTTAGCTATAAAGTAAAAAATATTATAATATAATTTAAAAAGTATACTACTATATAATAATAAAAACTTTTATATAGCAATAAAAATACTAAAATTAGCAAAAGCTATAGTAAAATAAATAATAAGTACTAAAAGGCTAAGCATATATAAGAAAGCAAAAGCTATAAAAGGTTAAAAAAAGAAAAAAAAAAGAGTTAAAAAAAAGAAAAGCTATAGAGAAACTATAGCAAAGCTACTAGAAATTCTTAGCAACTAAGTTGCTAACCTATTATAATCTTTAGACTTTAATTAAGTTAAAAAAAAAAAAGAAAGCTTAGTAAAAAAAAGCCCTTTTTTAAACCTCTTACTTTTAATAGGCTATTTAGTAAGAAATAGCCTTTTTATAGTAAAGTACCGTTAAAATAGCTATATAATAGCTATATAAGTATTTTATTTAGCTTTAGTATAATTTTTGCTTATAGTTACATATATAGATTTTACCGCACTATTTAGTTAGTATAAGCAGGTTATTTAATAATAAAAATATAACTTTTTGTTTTACTATATAAAAGTATTTTTTATAAGCTATATATACTATATTTATACTAAGAAATTATAATTAAATATTAAAGGTAAAGTTATTATTTTTTTTTAAAAAAATCTTATTTTAAAATTTTACTTTAATTTAAATTATAAACCTTTTAATACAAAAGTAATAGCAGTATAAAAAAACGGTTCACTATTTAACTACTATATTATCGGCGTATTAATAAAAGTAAAGTAATTATTACCTTATTAGTAATAACTATATAAACATAGCTTATATAGTAGCTTATAAGCTAGTTGCGGCGTAGCCGCTAACTAGTCGCCCTATAGTATAAAAAGTCTTTACTTATCCTTTTATAAAAATTAAAAATTAGTAGTAGCAAATTAATAAAAAATAGCTAAAATATAATATTTAAGTTTTCTTAAATATAATAAAAAAGCTAAAGCTTATTTTATATAGTATATATATATATATATATATAGGTTTTATTAAAGGTTTAATAAAGCTTTTTTAATAGCTTTAAATTTTATAATAATACTTTTTATAAGTAATACTTTAACTTTAGCTTATTATTTTTATTATTTTTGCTTTTTTTTTATAAATTATATTTAAATAATTATATTAATATTATTATTTATTTAGTATTATATTTATAATATATATAAAAAATATAAAGCTTTTTTTTACTTTATAAAATAAATTAAACTTAATATAATATATATATAATTTAATTTTAAAAATGATTTATTTAATTAATATTTTAATATTAAAAATAAAACTTTATATTATTTTTAATATTTTTTATAAATAAATTAAATTAATAAATTTTATTACTATATAAATATTATTACTATATTAAGTTTAATTTATTTTATAAAGCAAAAAAAGCTTTATATTCTTTTTTTATATACTATAAATATAATACTAAATAAACGGTAATATTAATATGGTTTTTTAAGTATAATTTATAAAAAAAAGCAAAAACAGTAAAAATAATAAGCTAAAGCTAAAGTACTATTTATAAAAGGTGTTATTACAAGGTTTAAAGCTACTAAAAAAGTTATACTAAAACTTTAACAAAAGCTATATATACTTAGGCTTAAAGGTAGATAAAAAAGTTAAAAATCCTATATAGCAAAAAGCTTATCTATTTTTTTTACTAGCTACTTTAACTATTTTAACTACTTTAACTACTTTAATTACTTTAACTATTTTAACTAGTTTAAATATTTATATTAATAATTAATTATAATGCCTATATATAATCTAATACTTAAAGCAGCTATTTTATAGCTTTTAAAGCGTTTAAAAACAAATAATATCGATATTAACTACTTAATAGCTATTAAATATATATATTTACTTAATATATACCATTTAGCTTATTTATATAATTAATAACTAAATATTTATAAAATTAATAAACTATTATAAATTATATAAATAAATTTAATAAACTTTTAAAATAAAAATAGCTTTAAAGTTTATTTAAGCAAAAAAGGTATAGCTAATATATATAAAAAAGCTTTATTAATAGTTTAAAAGCTATTATAAAGTTTTATATAATAATATAGCTATTAAAAAACTTAGTAGTAAATAATAAATATAGTAAAAATAAAAAGGAAAAAGTAAAGCTAAAATAAATAACTTGGCAGTAAAATCAAAAATTAGTAATAAAATTAAAAATTAGCGGCAGCAAATTAGCAAAAAGTAGCTAAAAATATATTACCAAATTAAAATATAGTATCTAAGTTTCCTTAAATATAGTAAATAAGCTAAAGCCTAAATATTATTACTATATAAATATTTTTTTAAAATATATTATATTTATATATTTAAAAAATAATTATAATATAATTTAATTAATTAAATTAATTAAATTTTTTTTATTATAAATTTTTATTTTTATTATATATATTTATATATTATAATTAATATTACTATAAATACTATAATGATATATATATATTAATACTTTTATTTAATAACTAATTTTTATTTTTCTTTTATTTTTATAATACTACTACTTTTTCAAAAATTAAAAAAAAAGATTTTATTTAAAATAAATGTTTTTTTAGTTTATAATTATTTATTTTTAGTTTTTTAATATTTATTAAATATATAGTTCCTTTTTTTAAAATAAAATATTTAATTAAGTAATAATATTTAAATATTTAATAATTAATATATAACTTTTAATAATAAAGCAATAATATTAATTATTTTAATTTAAAAGTTATTTTAATAATTAAAGATTTAGTTTTTTAAATAAAATAATTAAGGCTTTAGCTTATTTACTATATCTAAGAAAACTTAGATACTGTGTTTTATTTTGGTAATATATCTCTGGCTACCTTTTGCCGATTTATTAGCTGCTGCTAATTCCTAATTCTGTTGCCGATCCCTGATTCTGCCGCCGAGCTACCTATCTTAGCCTTACCTTTTGCTTTTTGCCCTTGCTATATTTATTGCTTACTACTAAATTTTTAAACAGCTATAGCTGCGTTATTATATAAAGCTTTATAATAGTTTCTATATAATTAATAAAGCTTTTATATATTTATTAGCTATATTATCTTTATATAAATAATAAATATTATAACTATAAGCTTTAAGCTTTTTAAAGTTTATTTATATAACTTATAATAGCTTAGCTACTTTTTCTTTTTTTTAAGATTTATTATTTAAATAAGCTAAGTAATATATTTTTAAAAAGTAGATCTTTTATAGGTCTATTAAATCGGTAACAAAGATATCTTCTGTTTTTACTATTTTTAGCAGTTATATAATTGCTTTTTTAAAAGCTAAATTATCTATTAGTATTACTTTTAATTATAAGTATAAATATTTAAACATTTAAGTTATTTTTAATAAAAAAGATAGTTAAAGTAGTTAAAGTAATTAGTATAGTTAGAGTAGTTAGTATAATTAGTAAAAGAAACAGATAAGCCTTTTGCCGTATAAGATTTTTAACTCCTTTATTTACCTTTGTATGCATAGTTTCTGTTAAGGTTTTAGCGTAACTCTTTTAGTAGCTTTAAACCTTGCGACAGCACCTTTTATAGGCGGCGCCCCAGCTTTAGCCTGCCATTTTTACTATTTTTGCTTTTTTTTTTTTTGCAAACCATATTTAAATAACTATATCAATATTACCGTCTATCCAGTATTATATTCATAGTATGCAAAAAAAGAGTATAAGGCTTTTTTTGCTTTATAAAATAAATTAAACTTAATAAATAAAATAATTAAAAAATAGTTTTTTTAATATAAATAAAAGTTTTAAAAGCTTAAATAATTAAAAGTAAGTTTAAAGCTAATAATAATATAAAAGTAAAAAAATTTATATTTAGCTTTAAATTTAGCTATAATATTTTTAAGCATTATTAATTTAATATATATTTTAAAAAACATTAAAAAAAGTTTATTTTTAAAATATAAATTATATTTATATTTATTAAATTTTTAATTATAACTTTATAAACCTTTTTTAATAAGCTAAAATATAATATATTTAATAACTAAAGTTAATAGAAATAATATATAAATATTAAAAGAATAAAAATATTATAATTTTTATAATAATATTTAAAACTTTTTAAATAATAACTTTTATAACTATTAAATATAAAAAAACGTTTTATATTAATAAAATATAGCTTAATATATTTATTAAAATATTTATTTAAAATTAAATTAAATTTATTATTAATTTAATTATTATTTAAAACTATAATAATTTAATTAACTAATAAAAAGCTATTATAATATTAAAAAGTAAAATAAGTTTTTTTTAAATAAAAAAAGTAATACTATTTAATTATAGAAATTAATTATATAAATAATTATATTAAGTTTAATTTATTTTATAAAGCAAAAAAAAGCCTTATACTTTTTTTTTGCATACTATGAATATAATACTAGATAAACGGTAATATTAATATAGTTATTTAAATATAGTTCGCAAAAAAAAAAGCAAAAATAGTGAAAAGAGTAGGTTAAAGCTAAGGCGCTTATATTGCCTATAAAAAATACTATTGCAAAATTTAAAGCTACTAAAAAAGTTATACTAAAACTTTAATATAAATAATTATAAATTAATTTTAATTATTTTATTAAGTTTATTAAAGCTTATTTTATTTTTTTTATATTTATTATAACTATATTAATTATAATTATATTTATTATAAATTTTTTTTTATTAAAGTTAAATTTTTTTTTATAATATTTTTATATATAATAATATTTAATATATATTAAAAATATATATATTATATATTAAGTTTAATCTATTTTATAAAGCAAAAAAAGCCTTATACTCTTTTTTCGCATACTGTGAATATAATACTGGATAGATAGTAATATTAATACGGTTATTTAAATATAGTTTGTAAAAAAAAAAAAAAAACAGTGAAAATAGCAGGCTAAAGCCGAAGCGCTAATTTAGTTAGTATAACTTATAAAATAGCTAAAAATATATATTTTATAATAAAAATTAAAAAGTATTTTAGCTAGTATATATAAAAAATATAATTAAGTATTAAAAAACTAATTTATTTATAATATATTATAAGTATATACTTATTATTATTTGTTAAATATATATATTAAAAAAAGTATAAGCTTTTTAGCTAGTATTTAGCGCAAGTTTAAAGCTTAAGCAGAATATTACAAAATATTTATATAAGGTTAAATAGCTAGCTAATATAAGCTGCTATTGCCTGCAAATTCAAGCTACTTATGCTATAAAGGCTAGCTAGACTATCTTATACTATATAAAGCAAAAATAATATATATAAAACAATATAAGTAAAATAATATAAGTAAAGTAATACTAGTTTAAAAATAATAAATAAGTAATTTTTTATTAAATTTATATTAAATTATATATATATATATATATTATTATAAATGTTAAAGTTATATAATAAAGCTTTATAAGCTATAAAAATATATATTTATAGTATATTATAAGTATATACTTATTATTATTTATTAAGTATATATATTAAAAAAATTATAAGCTTTTTAGCTAGTATTTAGTATAAATTTAAAGCTTAAATAAAATACTGCAAAATATTTATATAAAATTAAATAACTAGCAAATATAAGTTACTATTACTTGTAAATTTAAGCTATTTATATTATAAAAGCTAATTAAACTACTTATACTTATACTTATATATTGCTAAAAATTAGGTTTTTTTTTTTTTTTTTTTTTAACTTTATAAAATATTAAACCTTATATAGCTTAATAAGTAAAAAAAAGAAGTTATAGCTAATAAAAAAGGTAAAACCTTAAGCGGTATAAAATTCTGCTAAATAAAATTTATTATAGATTTTTTCTGCTACTTAAGCTTTTTTTTTTATTTTTTTTTAACAATAATAAAAATATAAGTTATTTCTATTATATATTTATATTAAATTTAAGTCTAATTTAGTAGCTATTTCTTTTTTGTTTAACTATTTACTAAAACTTTAATATAATATAAATTTAACCTTTTTATTATAACAAAATTAACTTTATAAAAAGGTTTATTAGTTTAACAACTGTTTAAAGCTTTTTTTTTTCCTTTTTATAGCAATAATATATTATTTAAATAAAACTAAAAGTAATTTTAATTTTAATTTATTTTAAACTAAAAGCTTACTATTATAAATAAGCAAAAAATAGCTTATATTTACTATATTTATTATATAACTTAAATAAATAACTTATTTAAAATAAAAGCGTTTTAAATTTATTTTTAATAAAAATATAATAAAACTTTAATGCTTTTTATACTAACAATATTACTTTTTTTTTTTTAAATATATTTATTATATTAAGTTTTATAAAAAAAATTATTTTAAAAGTTATTATAATATAAGTTAAATTTAAATCTACTATAAATTTAAAGCTAATTAAAATAAATTAACTTTGTTAAATATAATATTTATTTTATTTTAGAAAAGTTTTTTTATATTTATACTATTGCTTATTAAAACTATATTAATATAATAACTTTTAAGAAGTTTTTTATTATTAGTAATAAGTTTTTATAATAAGTTTAATATAAATTTAATGCTAATTTATTTAGCTAAACTTTAAAAAATTATTAGCTAAATAAAAAATTAAGCATATTATATTTATTTATTAACTTTAGCTTTTATTTTTACTACTTTTATATTAAATTTAACTTTTGTTATTATTAATAATAATAGTAATAATGAAAAAAAAAAAAAATTTAAGTTAAATTATAAAAAAAAAATTAAAAACAAAAATAGTAACAAAAATAAGTTAAATTTAAGTAGCAAAAAAGTTATTAACTTTATTAAAGCAAAAAAAAAAACAATTTTAGTAATTACTTTAAAAACCTTTTAAATGCTAAAAAATAAGCAAATTATTATTAGTTTATATAAAGCTTAAATTTAAGCAGAAAAAGCTTTAGCTAGCGTTTAATAAGTTTTAAAGTTTATTTATAGTAGCTTTTTAATAAAATTAAAAATTTGGTATATTTATGTTTAAAATTTAAATTTAATTTATTTTAACTTATATAAATAGCTTAAACTTAAATTTTAAATTTTTATTATATGCTTAAAAAAAAAAAAAAATTGTAGTATAAGTAACCTTTTTATAATATAGATTTACTTATTATATTAAATCTTAATTGCTTAATTATACTAATATATAATAATAAGTTAATTTTTAATTAAGCTTAAAATAAGCTATTATAAACTAAAATAATTTATTTATGCTAGCTTATAGTTTTACTTAATTAATTTACTAATTTTTTGCCTAATTAAAAAGTAATATTAACTTAAATATAAACTTTTTATTTACTTTAAATTTTTTATTTATAAATATTTTATAATATCTTTTAACTATATTTAATATTTAGTAGCTTAATAACTTTATGTTTTTTTTTGCTTATTTTTATATTATATATATATTATATTATGTTTTTATAGAAACTATAGCTTAAATATACTTTATAGTTAATTTTTAGGCATAATAATTTATTTTTTAAAATTTATAGCACCTAAAATTTCAAAAACGCACTATTTAATAGTTAAAAAAGAAAAGCTATATTTTATATATAAAATAATCTATTATTTTATTTTAATAATTCTGCTATATAGTAAATTAAGCATAAGTTTTTGCTTATTATACCTAATATTATATTATTGCTAAAATAATCGCAGTTTATTTTTATACTATAAAAGAAAACCTAAAAGTAGTTACTAAATTTTAATAGTTAAACCGTTAACTTAAATAGCTTTAGTATATTTTAATATTAAAGCTTTTTTATTTTTAAGTTAGTATAAGTTACTTTTTTTAGTTATAAAAACTTATATTAAGCTATAGTAAAAGCTATATTAGTAACTAAAATATTTTAAAAGTTTTTTTTTATTGCTTTTTTAATATTAGTTTATTTAAGATTTGTTTTAAAATTAATACCTTTATAAAAGTACTATATTTATAAAAAAATAAGTATATAGCTTTTTAAATTAGCTATTTAATATATAAGCTATTAAATATATATATATTAAATCTAAAGTTAATATAAACTATTTATAGTATAAATAAGTATAAGCTTAAAGTTAAGCTTTAAATTATTTGCTAAAATAACTTATAAGCTTAATTATATATATATAAAGCTAAATTTTCTTTTATTACTAGCTATAAAGCCTATAGCTAAAAGTTATACTAATTTTTATATATTTTTATAACTAATTTATATTTAGCTTAGGTTTTATTTGCTAAACTTATATATAAGAAATATAAGTAATTATTATTATTAATTAGTTTATATTTCTATATTTATGCTAAAAATTGCAAAAAAAAACTTTTTTTAAAAAGTACTGCTAATATAAATATAAGTTAGCAATTATAGTAAATTTAGCTTAAAATAAAGCATTAATTAAGCTATTATTTTTAAATATTATTTATTTTACTTAAAAATAAATATTATAGCATGCTATAATAATAAGGATTTTTTATAGCAAATTTAATAATAATAAATTTTTTATAAATAAGTTTATTAAGCTAGCTTAAGCTATTATATTATTTATATATATTACTATTATTTAAAATACTTATACTTAATATTAATACTTAAATGCTATTTAAATTGCTATAATTTAAAGTATATTAATATTAAAATTTGTTTTATTATTAAAATAAAAGTAATTATATATTTAAAATTCTAAAATTAAAAAGTAATCTTTTTAATTACTTAAAGCTAGATTAGCTTTTTACTAAAACTTATTAATCTTAATACTAAATATATTTATAAATAAATATATAGTTTAATAGTTATTACTTATAAGTAAATATATACTATTAAATTTAGCTAATAAATTATACTACTAATAAAAGTTTATTATAATAAGTTTAAATAAAAGATATAATATTTATAAATTAAATTTTAATAGTAAGGCTTAAATATTATATAAAAACGGTTTATTTAGCAGTATTACTATTAAATAAAAACTAAAATAGCTTACTAGTTTTTTAATTTTGCGACAAAATAAACATTTTTTAAAAAGTATTTTAAATATAAAGTAGTTTATTTTTGCTAGCTTTTTTTTAAATAGCTAAGCCTATATTATAACTATATTAATTTTAATACTTAGAATTTCTAACTATATATTTTTACTATTTTTAAATAAATTTAAAATAAAGTTTAATATATTAAATAATTATATATACTTTAAATATATTATAAATATAAAGTAAATTTATATTAAAACTAATATAAATATAAAGTTATTAAAATAGTATACTAAGCTAATAAAAAATAGTAGTACTTTAAATATTTAGTAAAACTTTTTTATAAATAAGTTAAATAAAAATAAAGCTATTTAAAGTTTAAATAAGAAATAGTTTTTATAAAAAAAATAGTTTTTTTATTTAAAACTTAAAAGCTAGCAATATAAATATACTATTAAAACAAAATAAAAAATATTTTTTAAATCCTTTTTAATTAAGTAAATAATTTTTTTTAGCTTTTATATTATATTAAAAATATATTAAACTATTATATATTAAAGCATACTATAGTTTAAAAAGATTTAGTTATTAATTAAACTAATTTTTAAAAATAAAAAGTAGTATATTTTTTTTATTTTTTTTTTACTTTTAGTACTAGGTTTAACAGCAAATAAAACAACTTTATACTTAATAATACTTTAATAATTTAACTTAAAGCTAAATCTAATATAATTTAGCTTTTAATAATTATATAGTTTTTATTTATAAAATATAAATTTCTAGCTTAACTTAGTTTTAAAAAGTTAGTATAACTAAATAAAGCTTTAAATGTTAAAATCTTTTAAATTATTTTTTTTAAGCTATTTAAATAATTTTGTAGTACTTTTTTTAATATTTAGCTTAAAAAAGAAATAGAAATACTTATAAACTTTCTTTTTCTAAGTTATATATTTAAAAAGCTAGCATTATATTAATTAGTAGTTTTAAAAGAAAAAGCAAAAAGTATAATATAAATAAAATAACTAAAAAAGTTTTAAATTTAACTTAAATTAAAAAAAATATTTAAGCAAATATAAAAAAAATATTAAAAGTTAAACTAGTAATACTAATACTTTTTTTATATAGCGTTATATTAAATCTTTATACTTTTTTTAAGCAATTTTTTATTTTATAATTATTTTTATACTATTTATAAATATATTTTTATATATATTTATTTAAACTTAAGCTTTAATTATACTTTTTTTTGTTTTAGTAAGTATAAATCTACTTTTTAGCCTAAAATAAATCTTTATTTATACTTTTTATTAATTTTAAACTAAGCTTATTTAAATTGGTATTATATAATAATTAAAGTTTTTTTAATATTACTAAAAATAAGTAATTATATTTTTATTTTTAGTTTTATTTTAACTAAAGAGTTACTATATATAGTATTATTAAGTAATACTTTATTTAAGCTATTATATATAAAATTATTAGTTTTATTTTATATATTGCTGCTAATTTATATATAATTTAAGCAAAATTATTTATTGCTACTATAATATATAGTTATATTTTAAATAACTTTAAATAAATTGCTATAAAAGTTAAAAAGTAGTAAGCTTAATATTATAGTTTAACTTATCTAAAAAGCTAGGCTTTATAATAACTAGTTAATTTATATAAAATCTAAGTATAAAAAAAAAAGAAAAAAAAAACAACAACTAAAGTTTACAAGATTTCTAGTAAGTATATATACTATTAATTATATTAGGTATTACTAAATACTAGGGTTATATAGCTTATATAGCATACCAACTACGTAATTGTAGCTATAATAGTATTACTAATAAGTATTATGCTATAACTACCTTTTTCTTAAAAAAAAAGAGAACTTATCTATAAGTTAAACAGTTAACCTTTATATTTTTTCAGCTAAAAAAGAAATAGCTTTAGATATTTACTTTTGCAATTAACTTTAAGCCTTTATTTTATTGCGTTATATAGTTGCTTTTTTATACATAGTTTTTTAAATCTTTTTTATTATACTTTATTATATATTATAATATTATATAATGTTTCTAGCTCGTAAATAAAGCTTATTGTTATTCTAGTATAATTTAGTAAATTTATTATTTGCTATTATATTTAACTAATTACTTAGCCTTATAAGTAGTTCTATAGTATTAAAGTTAGTATTATAAAATTCTTTTAGTAATACTACGCTATTTTTAAAGTTTTTTATGTAGTACTACTTGTTATTAGCGTTTTAGCCTTTTTATTATACTTAGTATTAAAGTTTGCTATAGTATATTTTTAACGTTAGTATTTTATTTATAGTAAATTTTTTTTTACTTTTTAGTACTACTATTTTTTTTTTTAGATTTTCTATCTTTTATTCTAAAAAAAAATTGTTAAAATATTTCCTTAGCCGGTCGGTATAATATAAATTAGTTGCTCTTTATATATTTAGCATTTTAAGCATAAAGATATTATTTTTACGCTTTAAAATTTTAAACTTTTAATAAATTATAAGGTAGTTTAATTTATTAAATAAATAATTAGTTAGCTATAACTACTATTTCTTTAAAATAAAAATATAATCTCTAATATTAAAGTTAAGCTTTCTTTATAACTTATTAGCCTATTATATTATTTAGTTTTAGGTTTATAAAAAGTAATTTTTAGTAGTTTATATATATTTAGCTATTTTTTTTACTTAATTTTAAGCTTATTTTTATAAAGCTTTTTTTTTTGTAAATAATTTTTATAATTTTTTTATATAGTTTTATTTTCTTAGTTAAAATAAAAAAGCATTAGAAATCTTATTTTAACTTTATAAAAAAATAAGTATATTAATTCATAAAATAGTAAAACTTATATATAATTTATTATTAGTATTTTTTTTAACTAGTCGTTTTAATAATAGTTTATATAAAGTTATAATTGCTAATTAATATATTTATTTATAATTTTGGCTTATTTTACTATTTTGTAATAATTAGCAAATGCTAAAATATACTTTATATTTATAAGTTTATATAACTTATTTATAAATAAAAATATAAATTAAAAACCTTTATTAGAAATTATAGTTATAAATAACCTAAAAACTTAGAAAGGTTTTTTATAATATATCTTAAATATATTTTTAGCTATAGCTTATATAATATAAAGTATAGTTTACGCCTATTTATTTAATCGATTTATTATTACTTATATGTTATTATATTTATATTTATTTTTAAGCATTTATTTAAAATCTATAACTAAGTACTACTATACCTAATTAGTAATAAAAAGTAGTTTTAACTTACTAGAGGTTTTATTTCTAAATACTTTTATTAGTCGATAATATATATAATTTGCAATATAGGTATTATAGTTGTATTATAATTTAGGCTACCAATATTACTAAAATACCAAGGTCTAGGTTTTATATTTGCTAAAATAAGCTATAGATATATTATTGTATACCTTTTTTATAATTTGCGTATAAAAATATAGAATATCTAGTACTACTAGCCTGTTTTTATAAGTAGTTAGTCTGTTGTTATAGATTTTTTAAAAATTATTCTTTTTATTTTCGTAAATCTTTTTGCAATAAATCTTTATACCAAAGTTTTTTCGGTTTTTTTTTAATATATACTTAATAAATTTAAGGCCTAATATTTTTAACAATTCTACTTTTGGTTTTATTTTTAAAATAGTAACTCTAGCAAAAGTAGGTATACTTTTAAACTAAGCTACAAAATCTTAGGTCGTTTAAAAAAGTATAAAGTATTTCTAAGCTTTCTTTTTCTGCTATTAAATTACTAAGTTTTTTTATTTTTAAAACAAAGAGTTTGCTACTATATTTTCTTTTTTAAAGCAGTAAATAATTAAGAAGTCATACTTAGAAAATAACGTTGCCTATTTAGCCTATCGTAAGTTTAATTACTATTTCTTTTTAAAAAATTCTAAAGCTTAGTAATTAGTAATTACTAGAAAAGGTTTTTTCTTTTAACTAATTAATTCTAGTTTTTATTTCTTTAGTTCTAATATTATAGCTAATATTTCTTTGTTATAAATACTGTAGTTAAATTCTATATTATATATTTTTTTAGAATAAAAAGCTATAAAGTACTAAGTATTTCTATATAGCTATAATAACACTTTTGTAGCTACTCTGTCTAATATATCAGTTTTAACTTTTATAAAAAAGCTATAATTAAAATACTTTAATATAAAAGCTAATATTAGCATAACTTTTAGCTTTTTAAAAGTTTTTTTATATTTATTAATTTATTAAAAAAGTATATCTTTTTTAGTAAAACGGTTTAAAAAGGCTACTATTTAATTATACTTTTTTATAAATTTTTAGTAAAAGTTATAAAACCTTAAAAATAATTAAACTTCTTTTATAAAAGTTAAAGCCTTTTAATTTTATATAATATTTATTTTATTTAAGTTAACGTAGATACTATTAGTACTAATAATATAGCTTAAAAACTTAGTTTTAATAATATAAAACTTAAATTTTTTAAAGTTGGCTTAAAGTTTAATATTATAAAGATAAGTTAGTACCTTTTTTATATATACTTAATGCTTCTTTAAGTTATCTAAGTAAATAAAAATATTGTTTATATAAATACTATAAAAGTTGTTTAAATAATTAAACAAAATATTATTAATATATTTTTAAAATATAGTAGAACTATTAGCTAGTTTAAACAATAATATATTATAATAGTATACCTTATAATAAGTACAAAAAGTTGTTAAATCTTTATCTTTTTTATATATTTATATATAGTAAAATGCTTATCTAATATTAATCTTTATATATATTTTTACTTAAAATAAATAAAATAATATTTTCTTTATAAAAAGCAAAAAGTAGTAATCTTTTTTTAATAATGTATTTAACTTTTAATAGTTTATATAAAAGCAAAGTTTTTTATATAGTTTTTTTATAAATAAGATAGGTAAAATAAAAGGTATATTGCTTAGCTTAATAAACTTTTTGTATAAATTTTCTATTAAGTATTTTTTAACTATTTTAAGCTTGTTAAGTAATATTTTATATAAAAGTAAATAACTTAAGTTTTTAAAAGATTTATTAAAAGCAAAGTTAATTTTATAATTAACTTTTAATTAATGTAGTAATAAAGTATTTAAATCTACTTTATTAAATAACATATTATATAAGTAAGTTTTATATATAAATAAGTTTTGCACTATTTTGCATCTTTATATATATAATTAAAATAACTTAACTATAATATATTAAATTAATTAAATTTAATTAGATATATTTTTGCTAAATGTTTTTATAGCATTTTAATAAGTATATATATTATGTTTAAACTTGCTATATATTTTATATTGTTTTATATACGCTAGATTAGTTTTTATATAACGACTATTTATATATACTTTATATAAAATCTGTTTTTTAATAGCTTGTTTAGCCTTAAAATCCTGTTTTTACTGCAAAATAAAAGATTTTTTATTTTAAATATATTTATTTTTTATTTAGTAACATTAGCTAAATTTATAGTTAGCTATATATAATATAGCATTCTTTTTTTTTAATAAGTAAACTTTGTATATAAGTATAGTTATACTTTTTATAACTTAGTTAACTATTTTAAAAAAAAATTTTAGCAAATTATTTTAGTATTAAATAACTTTTTGTTTAATATAGTTTGCTTAAAATTTTATATCTTTAATATTATATAAAGTTTATAATTGCTAAAAAAAAAAGTATACTTTAGCTAATAATAATAATTTAGGTGGTATTTTAGCCAGTAATTTTGTTTTAAGCTATAAAATAATATAATTTAAATTATATAAAACTAATTTAGTGCTTTAAAAACCTTTTTAAATATTTAATTTAGTTATAAAAGCTTTATATGCTAAATAAAATGCTATAAGAAATTATTTTTTTAAAATATATATAATATATACTTATACTAATTTATTAATTTCTTTTGCATATATATATTTTAGCAAGCTAAAATAACTAATATTAAAAGGCTAAAAATAATATAATAAGTATAAAAGCATATAAAAAGTAATAATTTTATATTTTTTTATATATAATTTAAATTTAGTAAAATAGTAGCTTTTATAGCTATTAAAAATTAATAGGCAGTAAATACCCTTTATATAACATATAATATATTTATTAAAATATTAAATCTAATTAAAACTTTGTTTATTTATTATTTAGCTATTTTTTGTTATTATAATAACTTAGTTAAATAATAATTTGCTATTTTTATATTATAAAAAAAATAATATTTTTCTGCTAAAATAATATATAAAGAAATAGTATAACTATATATACTAATACTTTAAATAACGAATAACTATTTTTAATTGCTAGTATATATAAATTTTAGTTATTTATACTTATTAAAAGTTATAATAACTATTTTAGCGCTAACTTTTTTTATTATAAAGCTTATTTTATTAAAATTATAAATATTTTTTTAATAATTTTAAATTTTTTAATTATTAAATATATAAATATATACTACTTTTAATATATATTAAAATTTTTATAAAAAACTTACTAATAATTAATTCTTTAATAAAAATATATTTAAAGATTAAATTGTTATTATATAAAGTTTAAAGCTTAATTAATATTAACTATAGTTATATTATATATATATAAAAAAAAATTAGCTATATTTTTAATACTACTTAACTAAAGAAAAAATAATTATAAAACTAGGTTTATTATATAGTATATAATAGTTTGCTTTTTAAATTTAGTTAATTTTTATTTATTAGATATTATTATTAGGCATACTATATAATTATTGTTATAAGTTATAATGTAAGCAGCTAAATACAAAGATTTAATTACTATATATTAAAATAAAATAAATAACTTAAAAAAAAAAAGAAAAAAAAAAGAAAAAAGCTATTATACAAAATCTTTAATATATATATATGCCTTTGTTTGTTTACTCTTACTAGCTATTTACTACTTATTAGGCCTAGCAGCCTTGTAGTCGCAATTACAATTATTATAGCCTAGTAGTAATCCTTGCTATAGGTACTAGCTACTAAAGCTATAATAATTCCTTTTCTGCAAAAAAGCTTAGCTTAAGTCTTTTGCTACGCTTAAGGCTAAAACTACAGGTTGCTACAAAAGTTAAAGCTATATCTAAAGCTAAATCTTAAACTTTTAGTATTTAAATTAACATTTTTAAACAGTAAAGAAATACTTTTAGTATATATAATACTTTAATAAATAAAAGCTTTTATATCCTACTATTAAACTATTGTACTAATAGTTAATTTAGTTAGCTTAATTTTTTTTATACTATCTTTTATATAAGATTTTAACATTATTTTTTTTATTAGTACTATAAACGTATTTATTAGTTTATTACTGCTTTATTATTATTTAGGTATAATAGGTTAAAATTATTAGTTTTTGCTGCAGCTTCCTATTTTGCTAATTTTTTAAGTAGTCTTACTTTGTTTAAATTAGCATTATAGTAATCTTTAATTTTCTAAAAAAAGTTTTTTAAATTACTAGTAAGATACTACTTATTATTATACTTTTATTTTTTCTAAAATATCTTATAAAACAGCTTGTAATATTAAATTTATAACAAAAGTATTTAGTTTAGTTTTTTTTTTTTTTTTTTTAAGGCTTAATTTATTACTTTTTTATTAGGCCTTTTTAGCGTTTATTTAAGTAGTAAGTTTTTTAAGTTTTTATATAATCTATTAATATAAAATTATTAGCTTTTTTTTTAAAACTTAAATAAGTTTAAATAAAAAGTATTAAGGTTTTTAAGCTTAACTTTAATAATCTAGTATAATTATTAAATTATAAAATAGTTTAACTTATAGCTTAATTAGTTAGTTTGTTTGCCTTTTTTATAAAATATATATACTTAATTTTTTAATCTAAAATCTAGGTTATATTAGTATTTATTTGCTTAAGTTATTATTTAGCATTAAACTTTTACTACTTATTGTTTTATAATTTATATATAATTATATATTTTTTATATATAGTTTTATACTTTTTTATAGTTTAACTTTTCTTTTAAAGCCTTACTATAAAAACTTTTAGTTTTAGCTTTTTAATTAAAAAGCATTCTTATAAAATATTTTATTAGTACTTCCTTTAGTAATAGCTTTTTTAATAATTTATATAATAGTAATACTTATACTATATTTAAAACAAGTAGTATTTAGAACTAGTTTTTTTAAAAGTAGTTTATATATAAACAGAATTACTAGTCGATCTATTAGTACATAATTTTGATTTAACTTACCGTTTGCTTATAATTAGCTAAAAAAAAATTTAGCTTAGTTTTATATATTTTAAATAGTTTATTAGTAAAATTTATAATAAACTAAAATTTTTAATTGCTAGTAAATCCTTTAAGCTATTTTAAAATATAAAAAAAACCTTAATAAAATATTTCTGCTATATTTTTAGCTATTGCTTTATTTTTATATATAATTATTTATATAAGCTTTATAAGTTAGTTTATAATATAAAAGATTATATTATTGCTATTTTTATTTGCAGAAAAGCTCTTAAAGTTAATAATAATATATTATTAAGCATAATTAGGTATAAGTAGTAGTATTAGCTTGCTAAAGGTTTTATTATATGGTATTTTAGCAGACTTATAAGAGTAATTAGCTATATATTAATTTATAGTTGCATATAGTTTAAGCTATTAGTACTGCTAAGCTATTAAATATTATATTTTTTTATACTTAAAGTATATAGTTATTAATTACTTATATATTTTCTTAATAACTTTTATTTAAAGGTTATTTATTTTTAGTATTACTAATTAATCTTTATATAGTACTAAGTTTTTTAATATGTTTTAGTTTAAGTTTTTTTTAGCATAAGCTTTCTTTTAGTAATTATATAAAATAGTATTTTATTTATTTATAGTAAGTACTATATTAATTAAAATAATACCAAATAGCAAAAAAGGTATAATTTTATTTAAAATATATATTTACGCTTATTTTTTATATATTTTAACAGAAAATATAGCAGGCTTAAACAGTGCTATAGTTTTTTATTTGTTTTATTTTTGCTTTTATATTTTTAAGTTCTTTATAGAACAGAAAAATATGTTAGCAATAGTATTATAAGATTTAAAATAGTATATAATTACAAAGTTATAATAAGATATTAATTTAGCTTATTTTATTTACTAAAAGTTAAGCACTTATTTAGTGCTAAAATATACTAAGGCTTTATAGTTAGTAACTATAGTAAAAAGCTATCGATATTAAAGGCTAATTAGCTTAGTATACTAATAAATTAGGCCTTTTATTATAGCAAGCATTTTTTTGTTATAAATACTGTAATTTAGTTTGGCATTATAAAGGGATTTTAAATAAAAAGCTATTAGTTTTTAAGGCTTATTTTCTTTATTATATTATATTAGCATACCGGCTACTACGCCGTTTAAAGCGTTAATCTTTATTTAAGTTTTAGTTTTATATAAGAAGTATTAAAAAATAAAAGCGTTTATTAAAGCTAACTTTAGTTACTTAAATACCTTTTAATACTTATTAGTCTAATTTAAAAAAGCGTTAATATAAGTTAAATTAGTAAGCAGCTTAATAATATAACTATATTTTTTAATAAACTTTTAGTAAAAATTATAAAAGCTTAAGAAAAAGTGGACTTTTTTTAGTTAAGCTTTTTTATTTTTATAAAAGGCTTTTTATTATTAAATAATTTTAACTTTTTTAAGGTTTATTTTAATACCTTTAATATTTATAATAAATTTTAAAAACTTTATTTTAGTAATATAAAATTTGTACTTTTTTAAATTAGCTTATAATTTTGCTTTATATAATTAAGCTAATATTTTATTTATATAGTATTTATATTTAAGCTTATTGTTTAAGTATATTAAAATATTGTTAATATAGGCTATATAGAAAATATTAAAGTAATTCTTTAAAGTATTATTAATATATTATTAAAAAATAGCTAAGCTATTTATTAAACTAAAAGGTAAAACCTTGAATTTATAGGTTTTATACCATATATAAAATGCTATAAAAAAGTTATTGCCTTTAGTTATTCTAATGTAGTAAAATGTTTAACAAATGTTAATTTTTATAAAAATTTTAGCTTTAAATATCTAAAAAAAAGTTTTATTTATTAAAAGTAGCAAGTAATAGTCTTTTTATGTTATTGTATTTAGCTTCTAATAATTAACGCATAAGCAAAAAAATCTATTTTTTTTATAAGCAAAAAGTACTAGTATAGCTTATAAAGCTATAATAGGTTTAATAAAGCTTTTAGCAAAGTTTTCTTATATATACTTGCAATAAGTTTTAGCTTTTTTTAATATTATTTTATATAATATATTATACTTTAAAATCTTTAGCTTTTTTTTTAACGCTATATAGTAGTTTATACCTAGTTATTGTAATAGCATGTTATTAAATGCAGCTTTATTAAATATATTAAAGTATTTGTAGTATTTTTTAGGTACTAATTTTAGGGCTGCTTTTTATAATTTTTGTTTATTTTAATTTAGTATTTTATACTTTTTTTGCTTAATTATTCAATCTAGTTTATATAATATAATAGTTTTATAACTTTTGGTATCTTTTTGTTTTATTATAAAGTTAAATATATATATGCTTATTATAGCAATTTCTATAAGTTAGTATTTATATTATCTTATAGCATTATATTATAATTTATATAGTTTTTTAGCGTTTTTTAATATTTTAAGGTTTTTTAAACAATTAGCTACTTATATATATAAAGTAGCTAATAGTAAAGCTTTATAGTTATTTTTATTAAGTACTTAAATTATCTTGCTAGGTTTTTATTATATATAGTTAAATCTTTTGTTTAAGCTAACTTATAAAAGTTTAAAAATAATTTTAAAGGTTATAACTAGTAAATCTTGCTTAAAGGTTTTTTTTTCTAAATTTTTTAATTTTTAAATATAGTTTTAAACTTAGTTTAATTTTTCTAAGTTTTAGATTTAGCTAGCGTAGCTATTATAGCGTCGCTAATCTTTTAAGTTTATTGCTTTAGCGTACTAATCTATGTTTTCTTAGTAGCTAGAACTTATAATAAAATTATTAGCTTTATTTATAGAAATGTTTAGTAAGTAATATTTAGGCTTTTAGTTTATAAGAAAAAAAAGTTGGCGTTACCTAGTATTAATAAATATATTATAATAATTAAAAAACTTTTTGCTAATAATAACGTCGTATTTTATATCTAGGACTAATAAAGGTATATTAGATATAGTTTGCTTTTATATTTAGAAATAAGCTTTTAAAGCTATATTAACCCTTTATATAGCCTTTCTATTATAACTTATAATAGTAGCTAAATTAAAGCTTATAATTTGCTTAGTTTAAAAATACTTTAATACTTTTATAGCAAATTTTATACTAATAAGTAAGTATGTATTAGCTTTTATATTAGCTAATAATTTAGTAATTAAAATAAGTTTATTATTTGCTATAGTATATTTTATAAAAAAAGAACTTTTTTTAAAAAGTTTTTATAAAAAGTTAAATAGAATTTTCTTATACTGTTTTATTTTTAGTGCTAATATAGTTAAATACTTAAAATAAAAGTTTACTTTTTTTAGGTTGCTTTTTTTAGCTATTATAAGCTTAATATTCTGCTATTATAGCTTTTACCTATAGCTTTAGTAATAATAGCGTTAATATAAGCGCTATTTAATTGCTTATAATTTCTTTTATATAAATAGTTAAAGCTATAGTATTTATATTTATAATAAATAAAGCATTTTCTAATTATAATAAAACATTTTATTTAGTTAAAGTTAGGCTTTATATAAACTATATATTTATTGTTTATATTTTCTACTATTTTAATACTAAAATAATCAAAATTATTGCTATAGTTTAATTATAAAATATTTAGCGCCTAGCTACTAAATCTTAAGCTATTAGCATTTCTTGCTAAAGTAGTTATACTAAATAGCTTTAAGTTTTTAGCTACTTTTTTTTTTTTTAAGTTTTACTAACAAAAAAGTTTTTATACTACTAGTAATTATATATTTAAATAAAGTTATAATACTAAATAAAAATAACCTAAAAATCTTTAAACTTTTTAATAGCAAGTTTATTTAGTTATTTTAAAAGTTAATTATATATATTTTATTTATATTTAGCTAAAATAACTTATATTTAACTAGTATAACATATAAATTTAATTTTATATTTAGTAAAATAATTACTAGGTTTTATATCGAGGTTATAAATATATTTATATTAAGCTGTTTTATATTTATTAATATTATAATACTAAAAGTACAAGTATTTTAAAACCTTTTAACTAGTTTTTAAAATAAGCTTTTATTTTTTATTACTAGTAATAAAGTTAATTAAGCTATTTAATGCTAATTTAGCTATATAACTAATAATATAAGCAATTTATTTTTTTTTACTGTTTTAATAATTAGAGTTTTTAGCAAGCTTATTTTTAAGTAATATAAACTAGTACTTAAACTTTACTTTAGGTTTTCCTATTTTAAGCTTATTGCTTATAAAAATAAAAAAAAAGTTTACTTTTGCTAACTTTTAAGTCTTACCTTTAGTACAATTAGTATTAACTAATATAGGTATTAATTTTTAATTACTACTAATAGTACTAGCGGTTTTAGGCTTAATAGTACTAGTAAAAGCTTAAGCAGTATAATGTTTTAAAAGCTAAATAAATTTATTTTTTAAAGCCTTATTAGTAATTTTTAGCTTATTAACTTTAGCTAATTATACTTTTTATGCTTTATTAATAGCTTTATTTTATACTATAGCTTTATTAAAAATGTTAGCGCTTTTTGCTATTTTAAAGTGTTTAGCTAAAGTTATTATTTAAAATTTAAACTTATATACCTAATAGTATATAAAGCTAAAATTTTTGCTTAATATAATTGCAATATTGTTTATATTTTTGCTAACTAATAAAGCACCTATAGCTAAAAGAGTTCTTATCTTAAATTTTTAGTATATTATATTAAAGTATTTTTTAATTATATAGTTATACTATTTCTAAGTAATTAGTTTATTAAAATTAGGCTATACTTTCTTACCCTTATTAAATAAAGCTATAAAAAATATAGCTAAAGTACTATTTTTGCTTATAAACTATATTGCGTCTATCTTTATATAATCTTATATAGCCGCATATATAGTCTTATTATTACCGTTATATCAACCTTTTTTATATATCTTATTTATTAGTACTATATATTTTTTAAAGTACTAATAAGATTTTTTATTTTTAAGTTCTTTAAAAGCATTTTAAAACTTGTTATTATTTATTATATAAGTTTGAGATTTTTATAGTTTATATTGTTTTTTTATAAAGAGTTAATAAGTTATAATACTATTTCTTTAAACATTGTTATTATATTTAACCTAGTTATAGAAGTTTAGTCTTATTAATCGCTTTAATTTAAAATAAACCTACTTTTTAGCTAGTTTAGCTATTTTAGGATTATTTTTTTATACTATTATATTAAAATCAGAATTAAAATTAAGAAATTTACTGTTTTCTTAAACTATAAAGTTAAAGTTGTTTATTATTACAAGTTATAATGCAGGCAGCTAAATATAAAGATTTAATTACCATATATTAAAATAAAATAAACAACTTAAAGAAAAAAAAAAGGAAAAAAGAAAGAAGCTATTATATAAAATCTTTAATATATATATATGCCTTTATTTGTTTGCTCCTGCTAGCTATCTGCTACCTGCTAGGCCTAGCGGCCTTGTAGTCGCAATTACAGTTATTATAGCCTAGTAGTAGTCCTTGCCACAAGCACTAGCTACTGAGGCTATGACAATTATACGCATAGTTAGCTAATGTTTTAGTAGAAATATTATATATTGCAGCAGTATATTAATTTAATAATTTTTTATTCTGCTATATAGCTTAAAGTATAAGCTATATATTTAATTTATTTTAAATTAAAGGTATTATTTATTGTTATATAATAAGAAAAAATCTATAATATATATAAAAGTACAAAATAATGTAAAACTTGCTTATATATAAAACTTATTTATATAGTACATTATATAAAATAAGTTATAATATTTAAAAAGTATAAGTTTTATAGCCTTCTTTTTTAGTTCCTTTTTTTCTTTATTAAAAAAGCTTTTAAGTTTAATAGGATTAGTTTTAGCTTATTTCTTATTAATTATTTTGTCGACTTTATAAATAGTAATAATTTAAACTTCTTTTTTATGCTTTTTTTCTTTTTTAAAATATATATTAAAAGCTATACCGTTAATAGTAACTATATTAAAAATGCTAAAGTCGAAGCCGTATATAGTATTTATATTTATAGATTACTTCTTATACTAACTAAGTTTATTATAATATAACTAATAAAAGCTTTATCTATTAAATTTCTATTTTAATAAAATACTTTCTCTTTTTTTTCTTTATTTTTTTTCTTTATAATATTGCTAAGCTATAAGTTTTAGTATAAGTAGCTTTTATATTTTTTTATTTAAACTATGCTGCATTTTTTTTAAATCTTTTTTAATAGGGCTTTTAATTAAGATATACCTTTTAATTATAGTTATATTAAAAAATGCTACCTTTTGTTGCTTTTTTTGCCGTTATATCTTCTTATTTAATTAGGCATTTTTTTGCTCTATGTTATGCTAATACTTTAGGTCTTAAAGCTAAATACCTATATTATCTATATATATAAAGCAATTAAGACTATTTAAAAAAAGATTTATTAAAAAGATTAATTAGTTGTATTAATAGTTTAATAAAATGTTATATTTTTAAAACTACAACTTCCTTAATATAACATTATACTATATATTTAGTATAAAAATAAAAATTTGCTAAAAAGTATAATTATTAATAATTAAATCAATTTATAAAGTTTTACTAATATTTTAGTTGCTTTTACTATTATATTTTATAATAAGTTATAATTAAAATGTTATAATAAACTAAAGCTATAATAGGTTTTTTATTTGTTTTATAAATTTTATGCTTATATATATATAAATACTTGCTTTTATATTACCAAAAGCATTATAAGTTATTAAAAAAAATCTATTATTATTTATTATATAAGTATATAGTAGTAGCTTGCTACCTAGGTATTTATTTATAATATTATTTTTTTTTTACTCTTAGGACTTATATTTTAAATAAGAGTTAATCTTTTTTAAAGTTATTTTTTTGCTAACTTATATAAAAAAAGGCCTTTTTTTACATATTTATATTTTACTAAAATAGCTATAATATAAGCTTTATAGTTATATACTGCGTTTACCTTTATTAAATAGTTATATATAATATAACTAAGTTATTTATAGTTAAAATACTTACTTTTAGTAATTAGCTGTTACATCTTTTTAAAGCTTAACTTAAGCGTTAATCTAGCTTAAGGTGCATTACTAGCTACTGCTTTTAGTACAAAGGATTATATAGTAGTATTTATAGTAGCAGCATTCTTTATATTGCCTTTAGTAAGAGCTTATGCCTTTTTTGCCTTTTTAGCTTCTACTTGCTTTTTATTCCTAATAGTTAAATAGTAAGTAATTTAGGTATAATATTAAACATATTAATTAAATATAACACTATTTTTAAGATATTTTAAAATAGTTTTATTAATAAACTAGATTGATAGCTTATTTTTAAGCTCTTTTTTTTACTTATTTTTTATAAGTTATATCTTTTTAATAAGTTAGACAAATTAATTCTTAAACTTAAAAAACTTATTTATTAATACCTTTTAAGCTTTTATATTTAATATTTAATAGTTTGCTTTAGCTTTATTTAAAGCATTAATATTATAGTTATTATAGATTATAACATTAGCGGCTAAATATAAGAATCTAAATACCTTATATTAAGATAAAATAAATAACTTAAAGAAAAAAAGGAAAAAGAAAAAAAAGCTATTATATAAAATCTTTAATATATATGTGTGCCTTTGTTTGCACCTACTACTTATTTACTACTTATTACTTTTGTGCCATATTTACTATAGTTATCATAGCTTTAGTAGTAGTCTTAGTAGTAGTCTTTGCTATAAGTACTAGCTACTAAGGCTATAACAATAGTACTATTCTTAAAAGTAGGCAAATAGCTGCTTAAAAATAGTAATTATATTAAAGTAAGTTTTATTTAAATATAGTTATAAATAGTTAGTAGTTTTACTATTAAGCTAGGACTTAATTTTAGTAAGCTTAACTTTATTACTTTTAAATTAGTTAGCGTTTATAATTAATTAGTTTTTTATACCTTAAAACCAAACTTTAAATTTAACTTTATTTTTTTTATCGTTATTATAAAAAATATAAACTTAAACTTTTAATAATTTATAGCTTTTTTTTTAGTGCGTTTTAATATATAAGTTTAATTTTATTGTTTATTTAAAAAGTTTATAACTTATTAGTTTGTTTTAGCAACTTGCTCTTAAAGTAGGTTGCATTTTTAAGTTATTATCTTTATTTTTATTAAAAAATAATTTATAGCAACTTATTAGTTTAAAGTTGTTTTAAAATTAAAAACTTAGTTTATATTAGCTTTACTGCTGCTATTATTGCTAGATATAGCTTTTAAGGCATTAAGTTTGCGCTAAAAAACTTTTAACTTAAGCTTATTATTAGAGATTTTATATAATTTAGTATAATAAAACTTTATACTTTATTAAATTAAGCTATTTAATTATACTTTTGTTTTTTTTAATAAATCGTAAAAATTAAAAGTTTATTATTAAAAAACAATTAATATTATACTACAAACTTTTATTTTTATATAGTAAGTATTTAAGTTATTATATAAACGCTTAAACTTTTTATAAATTATTAACCTATTAAAGTTAAGTAAGACTTTTTATGCTTTTTTAAATATTGCTTTAAATAGAAATATAGGTTAATCTTTTTTTAAGTATAAAGCGGCAAGCTTATCGACTAAATCTTTAATAGTAGCGCTAATATTAACGATAATCTCGTAGTATTACTTATTAATAAAAGTTAAGTTCTAGATTTAGTTATTAAAATTAACTGCTAGCTAAAAGAAGTTATATAAAAGGACTTTATTTTTACTAAAGTTTTTAAAAGTTTTAGTTTATAGTTAATTAAAACGCTATATATATTAGTATAATAATAATTATTGCTTAAATTTAGATAAAGGTACTTTATTTAAGCAAGAAAAACCTTATGCTACATTATTTAGAGCAAAATATACTTATTTTTTAGCTTTAGCCTCTAATTAGGCCTATTTTTCTAAAGTGCGTACTATAATACTAAAACTAAAGCAGGCTAGTTATTTTTAGGCAATTAATCGTCAGAATTAATTTAATTTAATATTTTATTAATAAGAATATATTTAGAAAAGCAGTCCTATATATCTTTATATTATAATACTTAGATTATTACGGTTTAATTTATCTAAAAAGCTAGGCTTTATAATAATTAGTTAATTTATATAAAATCTAAGTATAAAAAAAAAAGAAAAGAAAAAACAATAACTAAAGTTTACAGAATTTCTAGTAAGTATATGTACTGCTAATTACATTAGGTATTACTAGGTATTAAAATTATATGGCTTATATAGCATACTAACTATATAATTGCGGCTATAATAGTATTACTAATAAGTGTTATACTATAACTTTTAAACGCTAATATTAAATCTATATACTTTTAGTTTTAGTAATAAAGCCTTTATAATAATATTGTTTATTTAATTTATATATAGTACTATAGCTAAATTTAAAGTATAAAATGCCTTAATATATAGTTTAATTAAGTTTAATAGCTTAAACTTACTATAAAAAATTGCTATAATTTATTTTTAATTTATATTAAAAAATAATTTAGCTACTATTTAAATAATAAAAAGTAACTTATATAACTTAGAAAACTTATATATATTATTATGGTTTTATATTTAAGTTTTTATTAAAAAACTACTTTTTAGTTTTTTATGTTTCTTTAAGGTTTTTTTTTTTAAATTAAGCTATTTTTAGCGCAGCTATAGCTTATATACTTAAAAAGCTTCTTTTAAAAAAACCAATATACCTAATATATTAGCTTAAGCATATTTTTCTAACAGTTAGCAAAAGCTATTATTAATTAAACCTTAAATTAAAAGTATACTTAGGATTATAATTTCGTATTTGCTGTAAACCTAGTTTAAAAAGCTTAAAAAAAGATTAGTTTAAAAAATAAACGCATTAGCTACTAAATTTGCAGCTATATTTTTTAACACATTATTAGTACAGCAAAAAAGCATAATTAAATAAATCTTTAGTTATATTATTAAAAAGTATTAGATATTATTTCTATATTAAACTTATTAGTCTAATAATTTTCTATTAAATTTATACCAAATTATATATATATATATGTTGTTATAAATGTTAAAGTTATATAGTAAAGCTTTATAAGCCGTAGAAATATACAATTAAAATGCTAAAGTTTTATATAATTAAAGATTAAAAAACTATTTTATATATATAATTTGCTAGCAAATAAATAATTTAAAAATTAATTATTTAAACGCTAGCTATTATTTAGTATAATATATTAAAGGTGTAATTGTATTACTAATGTTTTAGTAATAATTAAGTTTATAAAAGAAAATATAAATTAAAAAAAAATAGCTTATAAAGCTTGCTTTTAAAGTAAAAACCTAAAGTTTCTACCTTATTTAATTTACTAATAAAGATTAATAATACTAATAAAAGTATTTTTTATTAGTATATATTAATTTATTTATTTATAATAAGTTTAGCTAAAATTATATAAGTTATATTAATATTTATAATTTATTTATTAAGTATTTTAAATAAGTTAAAAAGTTTATTTATTTTAAGTATTAATATTTTTATAGCTATATTAGCTATTTTTATTAATTTAATGTAAATTTTATTTTTAATTTTGCTTATAGTTTTTTAATTTAATATAATATTTATTAAAAATTTAGTATAATTTAATTATAAATATAAAAGCTTTAGCTTTTAGCAAATTAAACCTTTTTTATTACTTTTAGTATTTTTTAAACTATATTTTTTATATTTTTTATTATTTTTAAGCTTTTTAAGCTTATTAATTTTAAATTTATAATTAATACTGAAAATATTTAAAAAGCTAAAAAACTCTAGCTTATTAAGTTTATTTAACTTAATAAAACTACTTAAAAAAGTAAAACCTAAAATGATTTTTTAATAAAATTTAATTTAATATATTTAAATAATTTTTAAAAAAGTTAAACTATAATAACATATTTTAAAAAAAAAATTTACTTTATTTTAATTATTTTTTATAATGGCAAAATTAGTTATTATAGCTACTAAATCTTTTTAAGTAGTTTTTTTAGCAAATATAGTAAAAGTATTTTAATTTTTTTACTATAAATTATTAATTTAAATAGCTAAAGTTTTACTAATTTTAATTATAAAGTTATTTTTTATATAATAAAATAAAGTATTTATATACTTATTAATATTATTTTTAATATTTTAAAAAAACTTTTTAATTATTATAAGTTTAATTATTATTATTATTTAACTAAATTTATTTTTTAAATATAAATAGTCTTAATTTTATTAATATATTTAATTAATATAAAATATATATTTAAGCTTAACTATATTTATTATATTTAAGAAAACTTAAATACTATATTTTATTTTAGTAATATATTTTTATCTACTTTTTATTAATTTATTATTGCTAATTTCTAATTTTATTACTAATTTCTAATTTTATTATTAAGCTATTTATTTTAAATAAGTTAATATAAAATTTACTTTTTACTTTTTATTTTTACTATATTTATTATTTATTAATAAGTTTTTTAAAGCTATATTATTATGTAAAACTTTATAGTAGCTTTTAAATTATTAATAAAGCTTTTATATATATATTAACTATTCTTTTTTTGCTTAAATAAGCTTTAAAGCTATTTTTATTTTAAAAGTTTATAAAATTTATTTATTTAATTTATAATTGTTTATTAATTTTATAAATATTTAGTTATTAACTATATAAATAAGCTAAATAATATATATTAAGTAAATATATATATTTAATAACTATTAAGTAGTTAATATTAATATTATTTATTTTAAACTTTTTAAAAGCTATAAAATAGCCGCTTTAAATATTAAATTATATATAAGCATTATAATTAATTGTTAGTAAAAATGTTTAAATATTTAAGTTATTTTTAGTAAAGAAATTTGTTAAAATAGTTAATATAATTAATATAATTAGTAAAAAAAACAAATAAGCTTTTTATTATATAAAATTTTAAACTTTTTTATTTATCTTTATATATATAGCTTTTATTAAAGTTTTAGTATAACTTTTTTTTATATAAATGCTTTAGCTTTAGCTTACTATTTTAATTATTTTTACATTTTTTTATAAACTATATTTAAATAACTATATTAATATTACTATTTATTTTATATTATATTTATAGTATAAAAAAAAAATATATAAGGCTTTTTTGCTTTATAAAAAAAATTAAATTTAATAAAGTATATATTAATTATAATATTATTGCTATTTTTAATAATAAATCTTTAAGGTTTCTATTTATTTATTATATTTAAAAAGACTTAAATACTATATTTTATTTTAAAAATATGTTTTTAGCTACTTTTTGCTAATTTACTACCGCTAATTTCTAATTTTACTATTAAATTACTTATTTTAAATAAGTTAATATAAGTTTTACTATTTGCTTTTTATTTTTATAACATTTATTACTTATTACTAAGTTTTTAAATAGCTATATTATTATATAAAACTTTATAATAGTTTTTATATAATTAATAAAGCTTTTATATATTTATTAGCTATATTATCTTTATATAAATAATAAATATAATAGCTATAATATGTTTTACCACTATGTAAATAAAACTACTATATAAATACTATTTTAAAATTTATTATAGTTATATATTTAAAAAATAATTATAGTATAATTAAATTAAATTAATTTAATTGGAATTTTTTTTATTAGACGCTTTTATTTCTACTGTATATATTTACGTATTATAACTAGTGTTGCTATATATTCTATAATAGCGTGCATGCCTAGTTGTTCTTACTTAATAATTACTACTTTTACTATTTTTTTGATTTATTAAACTATTACTTTTTTTAAAAACTTAAAAATTTGTTTCTTTAGTTAAAATAAGTACTCCTTTAGCTTATAATTGCTTATTTTTTATTTTATAGCATTTACTAAGTATATAGTTAGCTTTTTTAAGTTTAGTAATTTTATTTAAAATTAAGGTTTACTTATGTATTAATAAGTATATAGCTTTAAATAAAGAGGCTATAGTACTAAAAACTTTAGTTTAAAAGCTATTTTAATATTTTTAAATACGATTTTTTAAGTAAATTGTTTATATAATAGCTTCTTTAATATTAGTAAGCATTATTAAAAATATAATAATAAGAAGTAGTTTAAGAAGCAGCAATAGTATAAAAGTAATTAACTTACTTTTAAGCTTTAAAATAATAGTATTTAAGTTAAATAAAATAAAGCTAGTAGCTTTAAACTTAAATATAATATTTTTAAGTATTATTGCTTAAATATAAGCTTTAAAAAACGTAGGTAAAAAGTTTTCCTTTAAAATATAAGTTATATTAGTTTATATAATATCGCCGATTTTAATACTATATGCTTTTTTTAATAAGCTAAAGTATAAAATATTTAAAGGTTAAAGCTTATAAAAAAAGTATGCAAGTATTATTTTAGTAAAAATATTGTTTTTTTAGCAATAATTTTTAAATATTTCTAAATAGTAGCTTTTATAACTATTAAAAATAAAAAGGCATTTTATACCTATTAAATATAGCTAGGTATATAGATTAAAATACTTAATTTATTTTAAACTAAGTTTATTGTTAATTTAGCTGTTATTTAAAACTATAACTTGCTAATTAAGTAGTAAAAAGCTATTGTAATACTAAAAAGCAAAATAGGTTTTTTTTTTAAAAATAATAAAAAGTAGTACTATTTAACTATAAAAATTAATTAAGCAAATAATTATAAACTAATACTAATTGCTTTATTAAGCTTACTAAAGCTTATTTTACTTTTTTATACTTATTGTAACTATATTAGTTATAATTATATTTATTATAAACTTTACTTTATTAAAGTTATTAATATTTTTTTTTATAATACCTTTATATATAATAGTTGCTTTTATATATTTAAAATATATGTTATATTTATTAGAATTTTTGCAAAAAATTTAGTTATAGTTAATTTAATAGTTAAAACGCGTTTTAATAGCAACTATATAATTTATAAAATATATAACTTAATTTTTATTAACTAGTTAGCCATTCTGCTTAATTAACAATTAGTTAGCTATATTTTAAATATAAGTAATTTAAAGCAAAAACGCTTGCAAATTTAGATTAATTATAAAGTTAATAATAAATTTTTCTTTAGTTTTAATAAGTTTAATAAATATATTATAACTGTTATACTTAAGCGTAATACTTTTAATTTTATAATAAAAAGTAGTTTATAAAACGTTGTTACGGTAGCGCTATTTGTAGTACTATATAATAAATTCTGGAAACGTATGTAAATTATATAGTGAGAAAAAAAGGGTTTTACTTTAGAAAAAATACTCTAAAGGGTTTTTTTTTACTTTACTACTAAACTAGCTATTGCTGACTAACGAAGCTGTATGCTAAAGCTATAAGCTATAATTACTTTTCCAAATTCCTTGTTATATACAAAATTGGCTAGTATATGAAATTTAAAACAGAAGTAATTGCTTTAATTATTAGGCTTTATTAACTTTACTAATTCTTTATGGAATTTGATATACTTGCAATAAGGCTTTAAAGTATAAGTGCTTACAAAGTACTTATAAGAGCTATATTTTTTACACTTTTTATATATGCGACGCTATAGCCTTTTTTTTAGTATAAATAACTTAGCTATTTGCCCTTTTAGCGTTTAAATAAAAAAAACCTTAATATTGGCTTACTGCTTATTTGTAATCTCAAAGGCTTTAATTTCTCTAAGTTTAACGAAACTAAGGTTTATAAAAGTAGTTTTATTATTATTACTTAAATTGGTATAAAAAGTATAGTTAATTTAACTATAACTATTATTTAAATAAAGTAGTAGTTAAATAAAGTTATTATAAGCTTTAGAAATTAACTTTTAATTGTTAATTTTAGCTTATAACTTATTGCTAATTATAGCACAAAGGTTTTAAATTTAAATAAAATTAGGCTAAAATTAAGTGCCGGCATTTTAGCTATTTTTTTTTTAATTTGTTAAAAAAGTATAAATTAAGTTCTTATTTTTTATCTTATACGATTTTAACTTTTAAATAGCTTATATAACCTTATTAAAATTATTGTATATATAGTAAAAAGCGTTAGTAATAAAGCTAAAATTCTATTTATTTAGTTTAATAATAGCTAATTGCAGTTATATAATCTGTTATACTTTTTAGTTAAGCTTGCTATATATAAATAAATTTAGCTTACGTAGTATTAATAGTTTTACTATTAATAGCTAATTTGCTTTCTAAAAAAGGTAGCTATATATTAAATTTGGCTAAACTTATAAGAAAAGAAAAGTTAGAAATAATAAGCCTAGGTCTTTAGACTTTAAAAGCTTTAAAAGTAGCAAAATAAGTAGCCTTAAGGCTTGCTAGTTCCTTTTTATAACTTTTTTTAACTTGTTAAATCTGCTTTTTAAACTTATTTATAAGAGTTGTTTTACAATTTTAAACAGCAGCCTAAATTAAGCCTTATATATATAAAAGGGTAATATTTAATATAATATATTTAGTTAGAAAGTGCAATAAGAATTTATAAAAGAAAAAACCGAGGAGGTACAAAAGAAAAGATAAAAATAACTAAGTGTTTAAAAAAAGAGAAAAGAAAGAAAGATTTTGCATACTAAGATAAGTAATTAGAAAGAGCTTTTAGTAGTACTACTTTTTATAAAAAACAGTTCTAACTTATTTAAAAAAAAGGGGGAGACTAGTCGTAATAATAACGTAGCTTAAACCTATTCTAAGTATTTAACTGTATACCTAAATTAAAAACTTTAAAAAACTTTAAGCAATATAATTTAGGTAAAGAAACGCTTAAAAGGCTTTAATGTAAGAAAAGGTAGGCTAACAGGGTTAAATAAGCTTAAACTTCGACTTAATCTGCTTTAAATATAGTGTAAACTTTAGGCAGTTAGTATTACGAGAGATTTTGGATACCTGGCTATATAAAACTAGTTACAAAGTGTTACAGATTATGCTGCTAGCGGTTTATAAGACAGGGCATAAGATAGGGCATCTACCGCGAGAAGGGCTAATAAAAGGCTTGATTTGCTAGATATAGTAGGTGTAATTATAGTAGCTAGAAGTTAGGCTCCTGCTAAAGGACCATATAATTGTTACGGTGGCGCTATTTGCAGTACTATATAACAAATTCTGGAAACGTATGTAAATTATATAGTGAGAAAAAAAGGGTTCTACTTTAAAGAGAATACTTCAAAGAGTTTTTTTCTATTTTACCATTAAACTAGCTATTGCTAACTAACGAGGCTGTATGCTAAAGCTGCAAGCTATAACTAACGTAATATATTTTTGCAATTTTATAAAAAGTAATATAAAAGCTTTATTAGAAAGCGTAAGCAGTAGTTTATAGCTTAGTTTTTTTTAACGCGTTTTTTATTATTATAGGTAAAAAAAAAATAGTTTAAATAATAAAAGGTTAAAAAGTCTAAAATAGTATTTATATAGTAGTTTTATTTATATAGTAATAAAACATGTTAAGTTTTAAGTTTTTTAAAGTTTGTTTATATAATTTTTAATAGTTTAGCTATTTTTTCTTTTTATAAAACTTATTATTTAAATAAGCTAAATAATATATTTTTAAAAAATAGATTTTTTATAAGTTTATTAAATTAGTAATAAAAATATCTTTTATTTTTACTACTTTTAGTAGTTATATAATTGCTTTTTTAAAAGCTAAATTAGTTATTAGTATTATTTTTAATTATAAATATAAATTTTTAAACATTTAAGTTATTTTTAATAAAAAAAAATAAATAGTTAAAATAGTTAAAATAGTTAAAATAGTTAAAATAGTTAAAATAGTTAAAATAGTTAAAATAGTTAAAATAGTTAAAATAGTTAAAATAATTAGTATAATTAGTATAATTAATATAATTAATAAAAAAATAAATAAGCTTTTTATTATATAGGTTTAATTTTTAACTTTTTTATTTATCTTTATATATATAATTATTATTAAAGTTTTAGTATAATATTTTTGCTTTAAATTTTATAATAATATTTTTTATAAGTAATACTTTAACTTTAGCTTACTATTTTTATTATTTTTACTTTTTTTATAAATTATATTTAAATAACTATATTAATATTATTATTTATTTAGTATTATATTTATAATATATAAAAAAATAGTATAAAGCTTGTTTTTGCTTTATAAAATAAATTAAACTTAATATAAATTTTTTAAAAAAGCTAACTTTTACTAAATTGTTTTTTTTTTTTTTTTAAAGTACTAAAAATAATAAAGTTAAAACTTCTTTTTTTAGCTATATATTAATATACTAAAACGCTTACTTTTTTTAATAGCTTAAATTTCTAAAGTTTTTTTAAGCAAATAATTTAATATTTTAATATTTATTTTTAATATTTTTATTATATTTTAATTATATTATTACTAAATTTTAAAATAATTAAAAAAGAAAGTTTATTATTTTTTTAATTTTTTTAGCTATATAATATATAGCTTTTAAAGTATTATTTATAATTAATCTTTTAGTTAAAAAATATATATTTTTTATCTTTTTTAGCTTTTTAAAGTTTAAAGTAATTATATTTAAAATTAGTATAAAAGTTAACTTTTTAAAAAATATTTTTAAAATTAGTTATTTTTATTTTTTTTCTTTAAAAAATAAATTATTATTACTATTAATTATATTATTAAATTTTTTATAATACTATTTTTTTATACTTTTTAGCTTTTTTAAAAGCTTTTTTAATAATTTATTATTTTTTAATAATATTATAATTAATTAAAATATATTTAGTAATAAGTATAAAAATAATTTTATTTAAAGTTATAATAAGTTTATTATTTAATTTATTTAATTTAATATTACTATTT